>SJYX01004654.1:0-22476 GCA_006410675.1 Oreotragus oreotragus
TCTGTCATGCCCTCGAAGTTCCTGCATGCCAGGATGACCACCTCCCGTGGGTGGCTCTTCAGCCACTCAGAGACCTCCGTGAGCGTGTCCTGGGCAGGGGTGGCGAGAAGGGCCTTGTGTGAGAGACGGAGGGGCGTGGGTGCGGGCTTCCCCCGGCACGACCCACCACTCCACAGACGGGTCGGGGGGTCCTGACGCACAAAGACACAAAGCAAGGCACCTGCTCCCAAGGGGCCCAGCCTCTCCCGAGTGGCAGCGGGGAGCCGTGGGTGTGTGTTCACGGTCCTGTAGGCATGGGTGCACACGCACGTGTGCATGTGGCCGGGGCCTCTGTGCGCACAGATATGCGTGTGCGTGCGTGCACAGCAGCAGGGAGCAGTGGTCATAGAATTGTGTGAAGCGTGCACTGCAGGGAGCGTGCGAGGCCAGCGGGGTGCATGCACACCAAGGCCCAGGGCCGGCGCCCCCAGACCCCAAGAGTCTGAAGTGACTTGGCAGCCGAGAGGATGGGCTGGACACAGGAAGACGCGCCGAGGACCTGGTTTAGCCAAATTGCGGGAGACGCCCCAGGGGCCAGGGCTACAGGTGTGAGTTCAGAAACGCATGCTGGCTGGGGATTCTGAGTGACTGATGCCAGAGGCCAGCCTCTCCTGCCTGGAGTGGCCGTGTGTCTGTCTGAGTGGACGTGTGTCCATCCCGTTAGGGGTCAGCGTCTTCTAACTGGGGTGGACGTGTGTCTGTCTGAGTGGCTGTGTGTCTNATGCTGGCTGGGGATTCTGAGTGACTGATGCCAGAGGCCAGCCTCTCCTGCCTGGAGTGGCCGTGTGTCTGTCTGAGTGGACGTGTGTCCATCCCGTTAGGGGTCAGCGTCTTCTAACTGGGGTGGACGTGTGTCTGTCTGAGTGGCTGTGTGTCTGACCCCCTCTTCTAACGGGTGGACGTGTGTCTATCCTGTCAGGGGTCCGCCTCTGTTCACTCGCGGGGACGTGGGTCCATCTGAGTGGACGTGTGTCTGTCCCCTTAGGGGTCAGCGTCTGCTAACCGGGGTGGACGTGGCTCCATCTGAGTGGCTATGCGTCCGCCCCCTTAGGGGTCAGCGTCTGCTAACTGGGGCGGGCCTGTGTTGCCCCGTACAGGTCAGCCTCTCCTGCCTGGCCCGCACGTGGCTGTCCCTGGCTGGCGGCCCCCGCCCGCGCGGGCCCCCACCTCCACGAGGGCCGTCGTGTACACCATGTGGACAAAGTGCAGGTTCCTCTCGGAGCCCTCNGGTCCCCACACACAGTGGGCCAGACAGGTCTCACCACCTTACAGTAGTATGAGTGATACCGGTTTTTGTGTGTGTTTTTTTGTTGTTGTTGTTGTTTTTTAATGAAAGGCAGGAGGAGAAGGGGGCACAAAGGATGAGATGGTTGGATGGCATCAATGGACATGAATTTGAGCAAACTCCAGGAGATGGTGAAGGACAGGGAAGTCTGGTGTGCTACAGTCCCTGGGGTTGCAAAGAGTTGGACATGACTCAGTGACTGAATGACAACAACAATATTCTGGAAGAGCTTCCTTTTATTTTCTTCTTTCAAGGGCTAGAAGTGATCCTTTTGCTTTTTAAAGACATTTCCAGTTAAACACAGAAACGATTCTTTTTTTAATTTTCAAGTTTTCTATTCAAAACAAAGTCCTCCTATGCTTAGAACTAGTGATTCTGTTTGTCTTCAACATGGGTTAAGAAATTTATTTTCAAATTTTGAAGGCTAAGCTCCTTCCCTGCCTCCATAAAATGACCTTGAATGTAAACCCATACTATGACAAAGAAATTACTGTATAATTATCTTAATGAGACTTCATGTTTGCATCGCATTTTTATCTGAAGAGCTCAAAGCATTTGGCTAACATGGTCTTACTAAGCTTCATGACACCCTGCTCAAGATGGTAAGGATTACTACTATCACATTTAACAGGTGGGGAAACTGAGAGATTAGCACTTAAATGACTCAGTTTGAGGCCACAATGCCACAAGTTTGATTCAGGACTCTGACCTTGCTTTCCAAGGACATACCTGACTTACCAACAGAGAGCTTCATGTGGAAATGAGAATTCAATTCTCAGAAACAATCTGTTCTGTTCTAAGGCTTTACAGAACATAAAAATAAGACAAATAAAATTTATTTTATGTTCACAAATTATGGCACAGGTGAGAAAAATAGCAGATGTGCTAACTCCAGTCACTTTATTCCTCTCCTTATTGTTTCCAAGGGCCACCATCATCTTCCCCATCAAGGGACTGGGTCACAGATGGTGCTCACTCTCCCCACACTGAATATTTATTCAGCGTGCATTTTTTTCCATGCACTAGGGCAAAGAAGTTGTCAATGATGGCCACTGTGTGCATGTTCATTGTAAGACAGTCACACAGTATGGCATTGTTCAATGTGAAAGTAAAAAAAATCTCATATTGCCACCTCCAGAGGTTACCATTGTTAAATGCAGGGATGTATAAATACACACAGGTAGTGATACCAGACATAATGTTCTCCAGCTTGTTTGATGGTTTTTTAATTTCCCAGCATTCTTTAGTCATTGCCCTTTGTCAGTGCATGTACATCTACATCATTCTTTTAACTGGCTACATATCCATTTTATGGATATATGCACAAGAACACACAAAAATTCACTTACTCAATCCCTTTTTACTGGACATTTGGGTACTTCCTTTGTTTTTCCACCTTATGCATGGTAATAAATATCCTTGTGTGTATAATTTCATGTAATTTTTAAATATTTCTTTTGGATCTACTACCTATCTTTTGGGGGGGGGGGTGCTTCCATGGTGGTGCAGAGGTTAAAGTGTCTGCCTGCAATGTGGGAGACCTGGGTTCGATCCCTGGGTCAGGAAGATCCCCTGGAGAAGGAAATGGCAACCCACTCCAGTATTCATGCCTGGAGAATCCCATGGATGGAGGAGCTTGGTGGGCTACAGTCCACGGGTCGCAGAGTCGGACACGACTGAGCGACTTCACTTTCACTTTCACCTATTTTTTACATGGTCCAGAACTCTTACTTATGAAAATATACATACCATACTACTAGGGACAGAGTAAAGGGACAAAGTAGGTGATTAGTTAATCCCACTAGGAGACTATAAGTAGGAAAAATATGGGAGACCCCTGTAAATTAATGATTACTTAAGAAAGCAGGTTTGCTTAACCACAAAACCAAGTAGGCTTGCTTAGCGACAGAACCATGAGACCTGCCCCTAAACAATCAAACAATGGTGGCATGAGGCCCACGTTGTGCCCAGTGAGCACAATAAGTTAATGATCCCCGGGACATGCTGTCTATACACATAAAATACAATAATGTGAGCACCTAGCTTGACAGTGTAGGGACAAGCAAACTCCCCTGCACAACCCTGAGGAGAAGCTGATGATGGAAACATGATGTCTAGTCAAGAAAAACAAGGAAGTTCTTCCCCCCCTCCCCACTTTTCCTTTGATTATAAAACTGTAGCACAGTAAATTCTCAGGATGGGGCACTCTCTTGCCCACCCTCTTGCAAGCTTCACAAGCATCCTATCCTAATAAATCACTTCTTACTTATCTCTCTGCTTCTCACTGGATTCTTTCCATGCTGAGATATAAAGGACTGTGGTACCAGGGGTTCTTTGGAGCCCCTAGTGTGTGCCTGCTCAGTCATGCCTGATTCTTTGTGACCCTATTGACTGTGGCCCACCAGGCTCCTGTCCATGGGATTTTCCAGGCAAGAACACTGGAGTGGGCGGCCATTGCCTTCTCCAGGACCTCATCCCAACTCAGGGACAGAACCCGAGTCTCGCGTCTCCTTGCACTGGCAGGCGGATCCGTCACCCCTGAGCCACCTGAGAAGCCAGAAACGCCACCAGACAGTTTGAGCTCTGGACGCTGAGCTGCTCGTTAAACTGTGAGCCTGCAGCCTGAACGGAAAACTCAGTTTCCCTCTTTCCTCCTCTCACTCTTGGCAGAGGTTTTGGCTTCACCTGCAGGATACTACCCTCTATCCATAGGACCCCAAAAAGTGAACTGGAAAACATTCCATGTGGGGCAAATGGAAGGAGAGCCAGGTGATGCTGTAAGAAAACAATTTACAATGACCCGTCTATGACTCACAGCCTACATTCTCCAAGGCCTTAGTTCAACAGAAATCTAAAACGCGGCTTTTTCCCAACAGATGGAGTGGTAGGTCCTATGTTTTGGAACAAAAAGTATTTTACCAGTAAGACTTAGATCATCTGCCCAAGTTTGAGTGCTCATGTGACTGGATACTTTGTGCCTCTGCTCCCACAGACCACATGGGAGATTCAGGGTTATATGAAATTCAATACTGAAATCATTTCAACATTCTGGATTGCCCATAAAGTGAAAGCCCAAAGGAGTGCATTCCTCCTTCATTTCTAGTGGAATTTACACTAGTGTCTCATCTATTCCCACATAGATATTCTGTTATCTTACTTCCCAATAAAGTACATAGTTGACAGGGATTCCTATTTTAAAAACTGATGAAGGAAAAGAAAAATAGACTTAGAGCCACAAGAAAAATCTAACACATAACTAGGTCACCATCATTTTTTTCCTGTGAGTTCATTTATCTATTTACTTGCTAAATATGGACTGCAAGCAAACAACGTTAGTAAGACACAATTCCTGCTTTAAAGGAGCAGACAGTAGAGTCAGGTGAACAAAACAGGCAAAAAAAAAAGAAAAGAAAAGAAAAATTAACATTCTGGAAGTTCACTAAAGGGTTCCTAGAAACTTTTATAGCTAACTACACAGAGAAGCAAAACAAAACAAAACTGTCTTGCCAACAGAATGAAGTGCAGTTTTTGGTCATCTGAAGCCTAAAGGATTCTGAAAAACCCTAAAGGATTCTTCTCATTAAAAAAGTGAATAAGCTGAGACGTGAATATTCTTGTCATATTCCAATTCTATTTGTGTCCATCCCTTCTTAAAATATTGTTGTATTCTCTAAGTTCAAGTAAACAAGTAATTGTGCTCTTCGAGAAGAAAAAAGATGTTTTAATGTAGTCATTTATTAACAGATTTATCCCCCAAAGGTACATACTACAGTGGGAAGGTGAGGTAGCTCAGAAGAGGTTTTATAAAATTAATATGGGTTTTAAAATATACACATTAGGCTCACTCTTTAAATGCTTATCTCACAGTAAATTTCTTCCATGCCATCTAGGTGTCCTGAGTTTATAACACACAACAGGATAAGCAACTAGGTCAAAATCCTGTTATCACCTAAATAGTTCTGCTCAATAATCCAGCAATATGTACACATGCTTAGTTGCTCAGTTGTGTCTGACTCTTTGCGGCCCCATGGACTGTAGTCCACCAGGTGCTCCTGTCCATGGAATTTTCCAGGCAAGATAACTGGAATGGGTTGCCATTTCTTACCCCAGGTAATCTTCCCAACCCAGGGATTCAGTCCAGGTCTCCTGGCATCTCCTGCATTAGCAGTCTTTACCACTGTGCCACCTGGGAAGCATAGCCCAGCAATATTGAAATCTAATGGCCACTAGCAACATACACAGCATGAGAGAGAGCAATCTTAATGTCTCTCTCAAATCCACAAATGCCAAACTGACCCCTACTGGACTGTCCTACTCCAAGCATGCTTCTCCAAAGAGTCAGGAACTAGAGTCTTTGTTCTACTTGCTGCCATAATTTTGCTACATAATCTAAAAGGAGAGGAAATTGCTGATATTTCTTATATGTAGGGATGGTAAAAGACTGGCATGGTATAAGCTCTCTAATTTAATAAGGGAAACTAATTATTTATTTAGCATGTGCTATGTACCAGGGGCTTCCCAGGTGGCTCAGGGGTAAAGAATCTGCCTGTCAATACAGGAGATGCAGTTCAGGAAGATTCCCTGGATGCCCCGGGCAAAGGAAATGGCAATCCCCTCCAGTATTCTTGCCTGGGAAATCCCATGGACAGAGAAGCCCGGCAGGATACAGTCCACTGGACTGCAAAAAAGTCAGACACTACTGAATGACTAAACAATAACAAGGTACCCAGACACTGAGCCAAATGCTTTCCAGATGTTGCTCTAAATTCTAGATCCAGGAGATAAGCCTCATCCTTACCACATAACATGAGAAAGTAGGAGTAGGTCCACAAAGGAAGAATGAGTACTATTACTGGACAAAGGGGAAATGTGGACAAAGGATACCGTATGGGAAAGCACACTGCAGCCGACCATAAACATGCTTACACTCAGACAAGAGTCAGAGGGAGTCAGCTTCCGACTCTGCTGTTACAGCGTCCCTGTACCACTCATGGCTTCCGACCAGTGAAGGCACCTCTCCGCACACTTCACCGCCTCCGTCATTTGCTTCTGCATCAGCAATGCTTTCCATGGCTCCCCTACGGGGCAGGAGGATGCCATACAGTGGCTTTTTGACATGGCACTTGGGGCTGACTGGGATTCTTTAAAGCTCCCTGATCCTGCCATGTAGCCAGGGTGGAGACTCACTGGAGTATAAAAGATTTTGGTCTTCACCATCAACACACCCAAAGAGTGCTTAATTCTTAGAGTATCTGCTTGTGTGTACCAGGTCGCTTCAGTCATGTCTGACTGTGACCTTTAGCCTGCAAGACTCCCCTGTCCATGAGATTCTTCAGGCAAGAATACTAGAGTGTTTTGCTATGCTCTCCTCCATGGGATCCTTCTGGCCCGGCGATGGAACCTGAATCTCTTACATCTCCTGCACTGGCAGGTCGGTTCTTTACCACTAGCATCTAGTCTAATAATCTGTGTTCTGAAAGACAGATCTGAGATGGTTGCTTCCCTTTTCAGAAACTGATCCACAAAGTTTGGAGGGCGAGGGAGTAACATCCATAAATCAGACACTGGACTCAACAGCGCTCTTCTGCCCCCACCTCATTATGTCCTTGCACCGTGTCAACTCAGTACTAGAGAGAAGGACAAAAGTGGGCTTAGTTTTTATTTCTTAGATTTTTAGGGGGTGAGGAGGAGAAGCAAATAATGGGGCAAGGGAAATTGTTAGAGCTCCCATGTACCTATCTCATCTACTGAGGCTCTGACTTTGAAATCAGAAGTGATGTAATGAGGTTATATCGCTGGAATATACCAAATGCCTTCTCAATCCCACTTCTGCCCTATCAAAGGATTCTGAGATAATTTAAAGGGACCAAGTTTCCCTGTATCACTGTTTTTCTAAAACAGCATGACAGCAGTGTGCGTGCGTGCTAAGTCACTTCAGTCATGTCCGACTCTGCAACCACTAGGCTCCTCTGCCCATGGGATTCTCATGACAGTATGACACCCTACGATAAGATTATAGCCAGGGAGGTCACATGCTTTGGTGGAATGTAAAATTTAAATCCATGATCCAACACTGACTACCTATAGGTAATCAGCTTAAGAAAGTAAACCTAAGCCTAAGTTTTATCATCCA
This sequence comes from Oreotragus oreotragus, assembly GCA_006410675.1. Classification (NCBI taxonomy): domain Eukaryota; kingdom Metazoa; phylum Chordata; class Mammalia; order Artiodactyla; family Bovidae; genus Oreotragus; species Oreotragus oreotragus. The sequence goes on from SJYX01004654.1 coordinate 7,458, forward strand.
TAAAATGGAGACAACAAATAACCTTTCTCAAAGGCTCCTGAAGGCTTTAGAAATACACAGAAAGCATCTGACATGTAATCAGTTGTCAATAATTGTTAGCTATTACATTTGGGAAAGAAATTTTCTTTTAAAATCCAATCTTGAAGATTAGCGCTGAATGAAGAAAGTTAAAGTCTTCCTGGACTGTAAATACGAAGAGACTAGGACTGTGAATATAAATGAATATTCAAAGGAAATATCAAGTGGGGTTTAGAGATCAATAACGTCTGCTGTCCAAACAAATAGTTCTTGAATTTAAATATATAAATTATAGCTAATTGAGCATAAGAGGGACTTTCCTGGTGGTCCAGTGAAGTTCATTAAGAATCCACCTGCCAGTGCAAGGGACATGAGTTCAATCCCTAGTCCTGGAAGATTCCAAATGCCACGGGACAACGAAACCCATATGCCACAACTGCTGAGCCCACGCAGCTCACCTACTGAAGCCCACGCACCCTACAGCCCGTGCTTGGCAACAGGAGAAGCCACTGCAATGAGAGGCCTGCAAAGAGTGGCCCTGCTCGCTGCAACTAGAGAAAGCCTGCACGCAGCGACAAAGACCAGCCCAGATAGTTCAGTCCAGTTCAGTCGCTCAGTCCTGTCCGACTCTTTGCAACCCCATGAACCGCAGCGCAGCACACCAGGCCTCCCTGTCCACCACCAGCTCCCGGAGTCCACCCAAACCCATGTCCATCAAGTCAGTGATGCCATCCAACCATCTCATCCTCTGTTGTTTCCTTCTCCTCCTGCCTTCACTCTTTCCCAGCATCAGGGTCTCTTCCAATGAGTCAGCTCTTGATAAAATTAAATAAATAAATAATTTTAAATAAGTAAAATAAATGAGTATAAGATAGGCTCAAAGATGTATTATGTAATGTAGGACATATAGCCAATAGTTTGTAATAACTGTAAATGGAACCTTTAAAATTGTATAAAAAAATTAAAAAACATTTTTTTAAGAAATACTGTTAAATGTTAGAGGCAAACTGATCATCATAAAAAGTACAGATTTTTAGGGCAGTAAAATTATTCTGTAAGATACCTTAATCATGGCTATGTATCATTATACATGTGTGCAAACCCATAGATTGTACAACACCAAGCATGAACTAAGGTAATCTGTGGATTCTGGGTGATCATGAGGTATCAGAGTAGGTTAATCAATTGTAGCAAATGTCCCCCTCCAGTGGGGGATGCTGGCAGTGGGGAAAGAGGCGGTACATGTGGGAGGGCAGCAGGTTAATGAGAAACCTATCTTCCCCTTGATTTTAATGTGAACTTAAAATTTCTCTAAAAAACTGTCTGGAAAAAAGGTTCAGTACTAAAAGCTGTTACATGTCAGAGGCAAATATGCAATTAATTAATTATAGTTAAAAAGTAAGAATAGGGTTCATTAACTGACAAACAATTCATAGGTGAAATCTTTGTTAAAGCTCCTACAGCTTTAGTGGCCGAGGCTGTCTTCATGTGTTTATCAAGGAAGTGTTTCATTACAATTAAACATCTAAATGTTTAACTTCCTAAGTACAACCGATTGGTTATGTATATAGCCCATTGAAAAATGCCAGATTTCTTCCTAAAAACCATCTCTTTTTAATAATCCATGGTTAAAGGCTCTCCTTTGCAATAAGTTACTAAGCTGGGACAGCTGCTTCTAAAGATCTGTATACGAGACAAAAATAAGAATAATACCAACCTCACAGTGCAATTCAGAAAAATCAGATTAGATAGCATCGATGAGAGCGTTTTACAAATGATAACACACCATGTAAATGTTATGTTTTTGCAGCTGCTGCTGCCGTAACTGCTGACTAAAAGGAGTTTATCCCTGGTCATAAGGAGCATTCATTCTCATTAGAGACACTGGGTGTGATTAAGCACCATGAAGAAATATTGTATAAACAGTTCTAGATTCAGAGGAGGACAAGACGGTGGAATGATCGAGGAAGTAACACCTTGAAGGAGACAGGGTGGGGGTGTCCACCTCACCGATGGGCAAGACTTGGATGGAGAAGAAGTAGGCGAGTACCATGGACAGGCAGTGTGAAAAGCAGCACAGAATATTCACAAATAATAGAATCCTTGAGGCACACAGTCTGTGCCAGGGAAGTGAGTATGAGATAAAGCTAGACAGGAAGGTGGGCACAGATGATCGAGGGTCGACGCCTAGAATGTCCAGAGTTCTTTCAAGACATCTACCCTACATCTACTCTTATTCACTGAGTATGTATATTATGCATATTCAACGTTATCATATATCAACCTCTAAAACTCATTAAAAAGGTCCATGAATCTCACGGAGGGTTCTTACACCACTTCTGTTCACTCTGCAGCAGGTCTGAGACAGAAAGGGAAGAGCAGGAAATGGGCTAAAAACAGCCGCAAACCCTGGCAGCATGCCCAGACTGGAGGCAGTTCAGCAGACAGGAAGGGAAGGCAAGAAAGGAGCCATGTAGGCTGCAGGCAGGTTGGAGCAGAGACCAGGGAAAGGGAGGAATACAAATGACTGTAACCACCAATTTGCAGGGGTGTGAAACCTGAACTCTTCTGGGTCCGCCTTCCTGGAGAGTCCTCTGGCTCCGAAACTTTGGGAAGGAAAACTGATACCCATAAATAACTGGCTGTGTAAGTGCAGAGTGGGATAAACACTTCATCTTGATTAAAGGCAAAGTGGTTTTTCTGACAAAGAAAAACTGTGACTGGCTGACTTTGCAGAGAGGTTACCTACATGGTTACATGTGGGAGTTCGAGAAAATTGCAAGATGCATGTTGTAAAAAGATTTGTGGAGCATTAGGAGCTGGGTGGGGAGAGGCAAACAAAATACAGTCCTGTCAACAAGGGGCAAAGAGGAGATTTGACATCTTCAGTTCAGTTCAGTTCAGTCGCTCAGTCATGCCCGACTCTTTGTGACCCCATGAATCGCAGCACGCCAGGCCTCCCTGTCCATCACCAACTCCTGGAGTTCACTCAAACTCATGCCCATCGAGTTGGTGATGCCATCCAGCCATCTCTTCCTCTGCCGTCCCCTTTTCCTCCTGCCTCCAATCCCTCCCAGCATCAGAGTCTTTTCCAATGAGTCAACTCTTCGCATGAGGTAGCCAAAGTACTGGAGTTTCAGCTTTAGCATCATTCCTTCCAAAGAAAACCCAGGACTAATCTCCTTTAGAATGGACTGGTTGGATCTCCTTGCAGTCCAATGGACTGTCAAGCATCTTCTCCAACACCACAGTTCAAAAGCATCAATTCTTCGGTGCTCAGCTTTCTTCACAATCCAACTCTCACTTCTTACGTTCCCTCAAATAGGTAGGAGGTCAAGCTGGATCTGCTTTCCTTTGGGACTATGGTCTCAAAATGAATCAAATGATTGGCTGGACCATCATTAACCAACCACAAATAGCCACTGTTTTCAGTAATGCCATGGTCAACACTCATCTAGGTCCAACCCAAACCCTGAGACCTCCTAACAATGCGATTCAGTCCTCACATGGACCATCAACTTAAACCAGTCTCAAGGGAGGGGCCAGAACAACTAATATGCTGAGTTAGTAAGTGAATCCAAATAGGTTAACAAAATAATGAAACAAATCACTATTGCTTACTAAATGAAATCCAAGTGTAACCGTCTCTATTAAAGAGAATAAAGATTTTTTCAAACACTTGTGAACCTTTTAAAATAGAAGCCAAATCTGCGAGTATCCTAAAGTGACTCAACCAGGATAAAAGTGGAAATGAAAATATTTTCAAATCAAATGCAGCTCCATTCCCACCAAAACTCCCTTCTCATTCACTTGATCAAGCTCCCCATTGGGGCTGTGGAGCTTCCTCCTTGGATGTAGGCTATGCCGAACCCAGGAGATGATTTCAGAAAGGTCTTATTATAGCAATGCTTACAAGGATGCTGATGCTAGGTCCACTAGCAGTGTCTGTGGAGAAGTAGGTGCCACAATTCCAAGACCCTCTCCTCAGGTCTCCTGAAGATAAAAAGGATGTGCCGCAGAGTGATCTCACACCTCTGCTCATTCGAGAGGAGGATCTGGAGAGAAAAGGAGAAGAGGCAGCAACAGGACAGGAGGAGAGAGAGAAAATGAGAGAAGCAGATGATGGCAGAATGCCCAGACATGGAGGCAGAATGCCCAGACATGAAGGCAGGTCTGGAGGCAGAAGAAAGGGAATAAGGAAAGATGGAGGCTGCAGGCTTGTTGGAACAGAATCCAGGAAGGAGACAGAAGGAAGAAGGAAGAGGAGGAAATGGTGATGGGACCAAGACAGAAGCATAACGGGAGTAGGATGGGGCAACAAGGATAGCAAACAACGTGCCCTGGAAAAAGAGAGTAAAGGGCAGATTAGTGAACAACTAAAGACCACAGTTTCAAACAACCACGGAGACAGGCCATGAGAAGTAGGTCGAAGGAAAATCTGGTCATGACCGTTACTTAGACAAGACCAGCAATGAGGGGTCTGATTCTTGACCATTGATTCTTGAAGGGTCCTAAAGAGTAACCAGTCTCTGTCTGTAGTCCCATAGCCTTCTGTTTGCTCATCAGTGAAAATGTTCTTCCACGTCCTAAGTGGAGAATTTATGTTACTGTGATATTTCAAGGTCCATTTATAAAACATCTCACTGAAGTTATCATGGTCATTACACTAAGGCATCGTATTTTATATAAGGACATATTGTAAAGCTCGAGTAACACAACTCTCAGTGAAAACAGCAATTAGACAACACCACAGTGCAAAGAGCTACTAGAATTTTAGAGCAAGAATTGAAATTACTTAGTGAAATTTGGAAACTGTCAGTCATAAATAAGTGCTTTACACATAAATAAACTGTCTTTTTTTTTTCAAATGAGAAAAGATTAGTAAACTACTCATCTTAACTAAACTGTTCCCTAGTGGCTCAGATGGTAACGAATTTTCTCACAATGCAGGAGACCTGGGTTCGATCCCTGGGTTGAGAAGATCCCCTGGAGAAGGGAATGGCAACCCACTCCAGTATTCTTGCCTGGGGAATTCCATGGACAGAGGAGCCTGGCAGGCTACCGTGCATGGGTCTCAAAGAGTCAGACACGATTGAGTGACTTAATACTGCTGCTAAGTCGCTTCAGTTGTGTCTGACTCTGTGCGACCCCATAGACGGCAGCCCACCAGGCTCCCCCATCCCTGGGATTCTCCAGGCAAGAACCCTGGAGTGAGTAGGGTGCCATTTCCTTCTCCAATGCATGGAAGTGAAAAGTGAAAGTGAAGTCACTCAGTCGTGTCCAACTCCTAGCGACCCCATGGACTGCAGCCTACCAGGCTCCTCCATCCATGGGATTTTCCAGACAAGAGTACTGGAGTGGGGTGCCATTGGAGATATAAAAGATAAAACATCTTAACTGAGCTGAAATAAATGTAAAGCTGGAGTAGCAGTGTGTATGAATAACCATGGTGAGATCACTGCAACTCTATTTTTAAAAACTCAGTAACTGTCAGAGATTTCTCAGTATCTGTGCCATGCCTCACGACTAAATGGAAATACTTCTTGTTTCCAACATACCTTTCAACTGTTAGGTCAAATCGACACTTTCTTAGGTCTACTTCGTGGCATGCGTTATTCTAGGCACTCCCACATGCATGACCTCATCTGGTCTCTCAACGGCCTACTGCAGTAGGCGTTATTATCCCAATTTTCCAGATGGGGAGACTGATGCTTGGGGCGGTTAAGGTCACACAGCTGGGAGCTGGCAGAACCAGGATGCAGATTCAGGTCTCTGACTTCAAGTCTAGCACTTTCTGTAAGATACCAGGCTGCCTCTGTTCCTATCTCTGGCCAGAAAGGAGTTGACTAGCATCCAGAAGGTAGGATGCTGGAATGTAAATGTTATCTTCTTATGCATCTACAAGCATGTCAAATATTTTACAATAAACATATATAGAGAGTAATGGAAGGGACTGAATTATGCTCCTCTAAATTCATATGTTGAAGCCCTCACCCCTGTGCCTCAAAATAGGATGGTATTTAGAGAGGGGACCTTTAAGAGAGGATTAAGTTTAAAAGAGGTCATTGGCATGGGGCCTAACACAATATGATTGGTGTTCTGATAAGAAGAGATAAGGACACACCAGAGGCACACAGGTGCACAGAGGGATGGCCGTGTGAAGAGGCAACAGGACCCCGGCAGGCATCTGCAAGCCGAGGAGAGAGCCCTGAGGACATCACTCCTGCCAGCACCTTGATCTTGGCTTCCAGCCTCCAGAACTGCGAGAAGAAACTGTCTGCTGTTTAAGCCACACAGCCTGCAGCATTTTGTTATAGCTCCCAAAGCAGACTAACACAAGTTTCTGCGATGTGCCACACACTGTGCCCGTGCAAGAATGCTACAACAAGTAAGACAGGGTCCCCACTCTCAGGAGTGTGCAGTCTTGTAGGGGCTTCTCAGAAGCAAACAATTAACATGAACAGAGCAAGGTAAGTACTACAGAAAGGGCAGGTGCCGAGTGCCAGCGGCACGTGAGACGCTCCTATAGTCTGATATGTGGTGTGTATGTTGTTGTTCAGTTGTTAAGGGCTCTCTGACTCTTTGTGACCCCATGGACTGAAGCACGCCAGGCTCCTCTATCCTCCACTATCTCCTGGAGTTAGGATGGGGCAGCAAGACTTTAAAGAAGGTGATGTCAAAGAAGAGATATAAAAAGATTTTCCCTTATATCTGGAAGAGCCTCCACTTTCCATTGACCAAAAATCTTTCTATTCTTGATTGCAATTCCCCCAAATTCAGAAAACATTCCTCTTATGCCAATCAGCTACTGCTCTGCTAGTATTTTGTTTCTACCTCAAAAACTAAGGACCTTAAGTACTTAGGTCCAAGAACGGGCTTTATGAAAGTATTTGAAATGGAAACAAAATTTTAGATGAAAAGTTGTGTGGTGCACTAGTCTCTGATAGTAAAGACTGACACAACTTAAAAATTTAAGAAACGAGTAATTTAAAAAATTATGGTGAAGAAAATCAATTTTGTATAGTTTATTTCAACCTAAAGAAAATATGAATTTTGTTTAAAAAATTATGGTGAATTTATTCAGTGAAATATACGCAAATATTAAAGTTGATCTTAAGAATATTTAAGGGCATGGGAAAAGTTGTGATACAATGTAAACTCATAATTTTGTTAATATAGATATGCAGTTTTAAAAGTTCAAAATATTAAGTGGCTACTCAGGCCTACTTATAAAACTGATGCAGCTTTAATTATCAATTTTTAAAATAATTTCTGTTTCCAAAGTTTTCTAGAATTATAAATATAATTACTATAATTATATATATACACACACTCATACATTTTGTAATGAGAGAAAAGAAATATTTTTTTTCCCAGAAGGCTTGGGAAATTATCTGATTCTTTCAACCACACTATTAGAACCAAACTACCCACATTAGCTCTATCATATATCAACAAACTGTTATCACTTTAAAAGCTGACACTTGTACTGAGAAAACCTAGATCCAAATGTTGGTTCCATCTCTTACTAGCCGTATTTCTCAAAGGAATTTGCTTAAATTCTGGGCCTCAATTTCTTCAGCTTTGAGGCAAATAATAATTGCAGGGGCCATCACAGGATAGGTGGGAAGATCAAATCAGATGTGTGGGAAAGTACACTGCAAACTATGAAAAGCTAGAGCAAAATGAGGATCAGGAGGGTTATTATTTTTACTGACTTATACTGTGCTATTTCTGAACAAGTCAATGTCAGCTGAAGATGGAAATAGGTTTTGAAAAACCTCTAATCATAACTGGTCATCAATGTATGTGTTCAGTGCGTGTCAGTGTGGCCCAGACAACATTAGGTAGACTTTTACGGGGCAGCAGTCACATGTATGCCATACAAATTCTCATAGTCTGTAAATGGAATACACAAGTGCCAACCCCAGGGAACACCCTCCACAGACACACGACCAATGTGTGTGTTATACGGGCAGAAGATAAGGCATTCTAAGTCACCTCCTCAAAGCAACTGCCTGAGTGGCCAGAAAGCCAGGTCACCAGGAAAACCGTGAAGGCTGGCAGGTCAGAGCTTGGACAAACGGGCAAGATGCAGTCAACATTTAATAGGTAAAAGCCCCCTGGGGGTAATCCAGCTTCAAGTGACAGAAACACCTCTACGGTAACGCCAACTGTTATTTAAATAGATGTGAGCACAGCTCTTTCAGATCCCAGGAGAAAAACACAGATCTGGCCAGATTTAGCATACTCTCAAGATTTTCACAGACCCTCTCAGAAAGAAGTAATGGAGGTAAGGACATCCAGGCCCGCAGAAGTGCCCTGTGATGACCTCTGGCATCCAGGGCCATCGTCCAGACCAAGGAGGCAAGGACCTGCAATCACATCTTCCATAGCTGGGTCAGAAGAAGGCAGTCTAGAGTTCTCTTTTTCTTCTTTCTTCCCCACCACCACTACCTCTCTAGCTTTCAAACTTCCCCTCCTCCCTTTTCTACTTTTCTCTCCCTCTTTCTTTCCTGGCTATGAATACTTTTTTCAATTCTGATAGTCCCAAACGCGAGCAGCTGAATATTGTCAATAAAACGACACTTCTCCAAAATTATTCCACAGCTTCAGCGTCTCCAGCTAAGATGACATTCTCCTTCCTGCTCTTCCATACTCTGTTCAGAAGAGGTAGGTGTCTCATAGTTTTTTCTTTTTTCTTTTTTTTTTTTAATATCAAAGCAGTTTTTGAAAAAAATTACTGCTTAATTTGTCTTTTGGGAGGCAGTGAATGAAAATGGGGGCAACAAACATAAAAGCAACAGGGGCCTGAGGATAGTTTCCTGCTGTTGCTGCTGCTAAGTCGCTTCAGTCGTGTCCGACTCTGTGCGACCCCATAGACAGCAGCCCACCAGGCTCCCCAGTCCCTGGGACTCTCCAGACAAGAACACTGGAGTGGGTTGCCACTTCCTTCTCCAATAGTTTCATGCTACATAGTTCTATTTCCTTTTCACTTTATGATGGAATCATCATAACCAGTGATAACTGGTAATAAATAGGCAGAAATTTAAAGGAAGACTGTAGTGTTCATCTTTTTTCTTGAGATTCTATCTTGACCCATGGCCGTCAAGTCAGCTGGTCCTTCTCAGGCCTCAGCACATAGGCTTCAAGGGTGCAGAAGCTGCCTGTGTGCAACTGGGTATCCAAAGGAGATCTTCTATCACTGCCTAAGGCAGCCTCATTGTGTCATTTGGAAAAGGAGCCATAGACCAGAACTGGCATGATACACACACATTACTCCCAGGGTACTCATCACACCTAAGAGCAGAGGATACCTTGGCAACGGGAATATCCAAACTGGGAGCTTCTCAGTTCATCATTCTTCTTGGTGGCATTATCATAAAAAGAACTTCTGGGGCCCTGGAGAGCTATTTTCTAGGAATCCCTTTAATTTCCTTTGCTAACTCCCAGTTCTTCCATCACTGTCTCCAGCTCCTCCCACATGATGTCTTGCCCAGATCTGCAGCTCCCACACTACACTCTCTAGGTATTTCCACAATAATCCAACCTGCAGTAGCCCAAGGGGCTTAGTCTGTGAGCACACACCCCCCTCTACTGGACAAAACACTAAGACACACACACAGTTGGGAAAGGATCACAGAATTCTCCAGTACAGACATCCAATGCGCTACCCTCACTTTGCACAGGAGAAAGACGTGACAAAAACCAACAGAATCACAGAAGGAACTGAAGGCAAAAACTCTAACTCTGCACCATTGTTATCCTGTGCTCTTCAACGGTTCAACTCACAAGAACAGACGACTGCATGACTGAGTTCATGGAGGTCTCCGACTTGAAACCTCCAAGGTGCAGCCATCAATGAAGAGGCAAGGTATTGGCTGAAAGAGCCCTGGGCTGGGAGGCAGAGGAGCTGGTCTCTAGTTCCCGTTCTAGCATCTACAATCTCTGTGATGCTAAGCAAGACATGTAAAAGTCTCTGGGCTCCTCTGCCCTCGTGTGAAAGAGTTAGAAGTGAAAGAGTTAGAAGAGATGATCTCTAAAGGAGTCTCTCACAGTGTGAACCCATAAAGTCTATAACTGTACAGAAGCAGGTGAAAGAGCACAAACAGGATTCAAGAAATAGAGGAAAAATGCATTCACCGGAATGCTGAAGACCCCATCCTAATCCTGAGTCTGGGAACTAGCTAAGTGACCATAGGAAAGTCACTTCATTTCTCTGGAGTCCTGTCTTTGGCATAAGTATGAAGCTAGATGATCTCAGCAGGAAGATTATAGCTTCTCAACCTGCAAGTTTCTACAATTACGAGTAATGATAACTAGGCACTGATGCTTTCTTCAAAGGATCCTGAAGCCATGGGGGTGTGTTTATACATCTTTGGATAAAGGAGGGAGCCATTAACCTTCTACTTGTTTTATAATAAGTATAGCTAAGAATAAATACATCAAACTTCTTGTTTAGAGTTCAGAAGAGCTCAAGCAAATACGCTTCCTTCCAACCAGTACAGTGGACAAGACATGATTCCAAGGCACTACCATCAAATCCCAGAGCTTATATGAGCCATGCTACAAAACAGCAAGGAAGCCACTGCTTTCTGTGAATGATTGTGTGCTTGCATACTCAGTTGCTTCAGTCTTGTCCAACTCTTTGAAACACTATGGATGGTAGCTCTCCAGGCTCCTCTGTCCATGAGATTCTCCAGGCAAGAATACTGGAGTGGGTTGCCATGCCTTCCTCACCCAGGAATCGAACCCAAGTCTCCTGTCTCTCCTGTACTACAGGCGGATACTTTACCCACTGAGCCACCTGGGAAGCCTCTGTGAATGATTACGTAGACCTAATAAGTTATCCTTGGAAGAAAAGCTATGACCAATCTAGACAGCATATAAAAAGCAGAGACATTACTTTGCCAACAAAGGTCCATCTAGTCAAGGCTATGGTTTTTCCTGTGGTCATGTATGGATGTGAGAGTTGGACTCTAAAGAAAGCTGAGTGTCAAGGAATTGATCTTTTGAGCTGTGGTGTTGAAGAAGACTCTTGAGAGTCCCTTGGACTGCAAGGAAAGCCAACCAGTCCATCCTAAAGGAAATTAGTCCTGAATATGCACTGGAAGGACTGATGTTGAAGATGAAACTCCAATACTTTGGCCACCTGATGAGGAGAACTGACTCATTTGAAAAGACCCTGATGCTGGGAAAGATTGAAGGTGGGAGGAGAAGAGGACGACAGAGGATGAGGTGGTTGGATGGCATCACCGACTCAATGGACATGAGTTTGAGTAAACTCCAGGAGTTGGTGATGGACAGGAAAGCTTGGCAGGCTGCAGTCCACGGGGTCACAAAGAGTCAGACATGACTGAGCGACTGAACTGAACTGAACTGAACTGAATAAATTATCAAACCAGATCACTAGTTCTATTCATTTTAAATGGGGTTGTAGGAATTGACACAAAGTTTAAAAGAAGAGTTGAAATCAAGCAATGGTAAGGATGTTTGGGTGGCCTGAATATGGCTCTGGAAGCAGAGGGAAAGGGTGGTACTGAGCTAAGAGTTCCAGCTCACAGCACCCCAAACCATGCAATAAATAATACAAAAAGAGTGTGCTTGCCACACATGTGCAGTTAGTAAACAAGTTCTCTAGCGGCCTCAGCAGCCTACCATGCACCTGGCTACTCTCATCCAGGTTTTTGGGATCCACTGAGGACATTAGGGAAACAGCAGTGGCTGGAGAAAGCTTCATGGCCAACTGCTGGACTGTTGGCCACAAGGTCAAGCAGAAGCACACTGAAAGGAAACGAAACCTGTGGCCCTGGAAGAACTGCTTGACCCTTCTGACATTCAGTTATCCTGCTTGTCCTAAAAACACCTCAGAAAGGAAATACATTTGAGTCACAATGCTTTACACTAAAATAAAGGTAGCCTGTGCATTTGAAATATCTTGTTTGCCAAGTTTTTACCTTCAAATTACCTTCCGATGCTCCCCCCTCTTCTTTTTGATCCCTTAAAGAATTTTTTTTGATTTAGTTTTTATTTTACATTGGAGTATAGTTGATTTACAATGTTGTGCTGGTTTCAGGTGTATAGCAAAGTGATTAAGTTATACCTATAAATGCAAAGAGTCGGACACGACTGAGCGACTGAACTTAACTAATAAACATATCTATTACTTTTCAGAATCGTTTCCCATATAACTTATTACAGAGTATTGAATAGAGTTCCCTGTGCTATACAGTAGGTCCTTGTTGATTATCTATTTTATATATAGTAGTATATATATATGTCAATTCCAAACTGCTAATTTATCTGCCCCCCCCCACTTTTCCCAAGGAATTTTTTAAAGAATTAAAATCCAAACAATGTGCTATTTGACCCATACACACCAAGACCAATAAGCGCTTTAGATNGAGTATTGAATAGAGTTCCCTGTGCTATACAGTAGGTCCTTGTTGATTATCTATTTTATATATAGTAGTATATATATATGTCAATTCCAAACTGCTAATTTATCTGCCCCCCCCCACTTTTCCCAAGGAATTTTTTAAAGAATTAAAATCCAAACAATGTGCTATTTGACCCATACACACCAAGACCAATAAGCGCTTTAGATGTTAAAGAAACTACTTACTATTTGAGGACCCTGTCCTAGAAGTTTCTCAACATATTTTTCATTTTTAAAGGCCAGTGTCAAGTTTTGAGAATTTTTAGAATTGCCTCCCTTTCCTTAAATCCTCTTTTGTAGGGATGTGTCCTTGAAAAATCAGAATATTGATTTTAAATGTTGGTACAAACTGAACACCAGTAGGAAGATCTCATTGGAAGATAAGCAGAGCAAAGAATAACCCAGTTAGGGAGGAGAATGCGTGCTCTGTCGGCCTTCCCTGGTGCCGCTTCTCCTTGGCATCAAGCAGGAAAGACTCTTTTCACACCTGACACAAGCCTGTACTGTCCTTCTGAAATATGAGAAAGCAATTCCCTGAGGAACAAGGAGGCTTCTTGGCAGAGGTGAGTGAAGCTGAGAAGCTGAAAAGCTTAGCTGCAGTAAGAAGTGACTCTCTCCATGGAACAGTATTGCAATCAGTTACTTTATCTTCCCAGGGTGATGCAATAGTTTATATTACTTAAAACTGGACAGAATTTTCATGGTGCTCTATATACTGATATTAAGTTCCTCTGCTATGGACCATAAAAACGTGGAGCTGACTTGGGCTCTATAACTGCCTGAGGTGCCTCATTTTTGCCCATCACACACAGGCCCTGCAAACATAGGACAGAATTTACTGATGACTTTATATCGGGTCCTCACCTCTGTAGGATGGATATGAGCTCTATAAGAACAGGGATTAGCTTTTAATTTTGGTCTGTTTTTCTCCACTGCTATGTCCACGCTACCTAGAACAGTGATGAACCCATGATAAAGTATTCAATCAATGTTGTTGAATGAACAAATGATTTTTGAGTGCCTCCCAGATATAAATACAAATAACCACAGTGACAGAGCTGTGTCCACTGTCACAGTTCAGAGAAGAGGGGCCCATGGCCCACAGGGGACATAGCAATGTGGTGAAGCGGGAGGACAGGTGACTCAACACCAAGTCTTCCCTGTGCCATTTACGTAGCAAGTTACCCTCTCTGAGTTCCAGTTCCATCCCCATTCAAAGGGAGCTGAAACTCCCTGCCTCGGGAACAGGACTGTCAGGAATCACACCACAAGCACATAGTCTTGAAGAGGTTGAAATCTCTTGGGAATGTACAAAAAATACACCTTTTATGCACACATAATGTGCATCCACATAGACGAGGACAGAAGCATGAGCATAAACCAAGATGGAAGGGTTTGGGAATCATTTAAAATAGGAATAAAAAGTACCCCCTTCTCAGTCTCTGGAATAGATCGTAAACTGCTGCTTCCTAATTGTACACGGTGAACTTTTAGGATGAACATGTCTAAGCAATTGATTTCTTTGATGAACAATTTTATAGTTATTTCCTTCTGAAACCAGAGCAAGGGTCATATTAAGGGTTCCACACTGTTTCAGATTCAAAATTTGGGAAGGTGCATACATTGCTGTCAAAAGAGTGCTTTCTCTCTGATTCTTAACATCTACGTTAAATGCAGTTTATCTGCTACACTGAATGCAACTCCCTTAAATCTTTTCTGGGACAAAGTAGGAAAAAAAATGATTTAAACCAAGAAAAGACAGAAACTTATCAACCCGTTTCATGGGGGCTTTTATGAGGCTCTGACGATAACGCACATGAACATTCTGTATAAGCAATCACGTGTACCCACAGAGGTGACTGCAGTTGGTGGTTCCTGTCCTCAGCTCTCTTTAGCCGATTCCACCCTTGCCTTCTCTGCTGCAGTGAGCTCCTTCGCCGTCACTACCACCCTGCACCGAAGTTGCTCTCCGTCTTCCGGGTGAGAGGCAGAGACAGGCAGGGTAGGAGTTTCAGAAGCATTCCAGAATTCTACCTTTTTTCTCTCTGCCCATTTTGAATGAGAAGGGATAGCTCCACATTTCAAAGAAGAAAAAGAAACCAACATGATTCTGAACTAATGTTGGTCCCAAAGACTGAGTATGGCACCAATCAGAAAAGCCCTCGATTCATGAGCCCAAGGGCAATGTTTACTGATGGACATGCCCTAGCATCCAACATTTCTTCCCAGGAAAGGAAAGAATCAGAGGAATCAGAGGATATTTGGTCATAGTCCACTCCAGAAATTAATGTCCCTAAATGGCAATCCACTCCAGTACTCTTGCCTGGAAATTCCCTTGGATGGAGGAGCCTGGTAGGCTACAGTCCATGGGGTTGCAAAGAGTCAGACACGATTGAGCGACTTCACTTCACTAAGGGTAGACAAAGCATTTCCTTCCCATGTACCATGTGAGATGCTCACGCACTTCTTGACACTGGGGAGTGACTTCTCCATGTGATCGGGGTCTTCGGGAAAGTAGCGGAGCCCCAGTACTGCAGCCTCTTAAAGGACCACCCCCCCCCC
>SJYX01004656.1:9938-37852 GCA_006410675.1 Oreotragus oreotragus
AATTTTCTTGAAGAGATCTCTAGTCTTTCCCATTCTGTTGTTTTCCTGTATTTCTTTGCATTGATCATTGAGGAAGGCTTTCTTATCTCTCCTTGTTATTCTTTGGAACTTTGCATTCAGATGCTTATATCTTTCCTTTTCTCCTTTACTTTTCGCTTCTCTTCTTTTCACAGCTATTTGTAAGGCCTCCCCAGACAGCCATTTTGCTTTTTTGCATTTCTTTTCCATGAAGATGGTCTTGATCCCTGTCTCCTGTACAATGTCATGAACCTCCATCCATAGTTCATCAGGCACTCTATCTATCAGATCTAGTCCCTTAAATCTATTTCTCACTTCCACTGTATCAGATAAGGGATTTTATTTAGGTCTTTCCTGAATGGTCTATGTTTTTAAGGAGTTGCAAACTCAACCACAATATACCACAGTATTCCTGTCAGAAATATAAAGTGAAGAAAGGCAGAAAATATCAACTGTTGGCAAAGATGTGGATAAAGTGAAATACTTAGACAATGTAGTTGTGAATATCAATTGGTATAATCCCTTTGGTAGGCCATCTAGTGCTGTCTGTTATAAATGAACAATATACATCCTACAGTCCAACTCTTCTCAACAACAACAAATATAATCAACAACAAAAATATGAATATACGTTCCTCAGAGGACTTGGCATAGAACTATCATAGTGGCACTAATTTGTAACAGTAAACAACCAGAAAATTTCAAATGTCAGTTAATAGCAGAATGGATCAGTAAATGTTGGTATATTCACACACTGGAATATATTTGTACAGCCATGAGAATGAGTGATTTACAACTACCTAAAATATTCCAAAATAATTCCCAAATATTGAAAAATCCTCCTAATATTGAATTAAAAACCAAGGTACACAGAAGTGTTCCATTTATATAAATTACATGAATTAGCAAAGATACAACGTGAGAAGCCAGGATGGTGATCACTCTTGGGAGAGTGGGCATGGGGAGAGGTATTCCAATAGTAAAAAGGGACCCAAGTGGGGTCTCTTGAGATTCTGGTAATATTGTGTTCTTCCCTTTGGATGCCAGTTTCTCAAGTGTGTTCAAGTCAAGGAAAAAGATTTCCCTCACCAAGTTTTTTAAGAGTAGACCAAACCTGGTAGGCTGCAGTCCATGGGGTCACGAAAAGTTGGACCACGACTGAGCGACTTCACTTTCACTTTTCACTTTCATGCATTGGAGAAGGAAATGCCAACCCACTCCAGTGTTCTTGCCTGGAGAATCCCAGGGACAGGGGAGCCTGGTGGGCTGCCGTCTATGGGGTTGCACAGAGTCAGACACAACTGAAGCGACTTAGCAGCAGCAGCAGCAGCAGCAGCAGCAAACAGTATAATGAACCATCATGTATCCATGTAATCATACTCAGCTACAATGATCAGTTTATGATTAATTTTGTTTCAAAGATACTCCTACTTCCCACTTCCCATATTGCTTTGAAGTTAATTCCTGACATTATATCATTCATTTCATCTGGAAATATTTTAGTTAGTATCTCTAAATCACAATGACTCTTTTAAAATCAGAGCTATGGTAACATTATCATACTGAAAAATTGGCAATAATTCCTTGATATTACAAAAAAAATCAGCATTCAAGTTTTCAAACAGGGCATATACATAATTCGTTTTATAGCTAGAGAAGTTCACCCTACTTGAAATTCACTCTTCTTGAATGAAGTCCATTTCAAATGGGATCTGATTCTCTCATTGTTTCCTGATTTTTTTTTTAATCTATTAGTTCAATCCTACCATCATTTATGGGGCTTCCCAGGTGGTGCTAGTGGTAAAGAACTCACCTGCCAATGCAGGGGGCATAAAAGACACGGGTTTGATCCCGGGGCCAGGAAGATCCCCTGGAGAAGAGAATGCAATCCACTCCAATATTCTTGCCTGGAGAATCCCACGGACAGAGGAGCCTGGTGGGCTACAGTCCACAGGGTCACAAAGAGTCAGACACAACTGAAGTATCTTAACATGCATGTACCATCATCTATATACCTAAAAGGAAGCTTGCTACTGCTGCTAAGTCGCTTCAATCGTGTCCAACTCTGTGCAGCCCCATAGACGGCAGCCCACCAGGCTCCCCTGTCCCTGGGATTCTCCAGGCAAGAACATTGGAGTGGGTTGCCATTTCCTTCTCCAATGCATGAAAGTAGAAAGTCAAAGTGAAGTCACTCAGTCGTGTCTGACTCTTAGTGACTCCATGGACTGCAGCCTACCAGGGTCCTCTGTCCATGGGGTTTTCCAGATAAGAGTACTGGAGTGGGGTGCACAAAAGCAAGCTTAGTTAGTTACTAATGGTTTGTTTGATGAATAAATAATAATGTTTCCTGAACATTAGATACACAAACACACCCACACATAAATACATATATTCAAACTCCATGTTAAAAATATCCCCCTTTCCTATGGGTCTCTATGATAGAATTTTCTAGTTTTGTTAACTATCTTTTACAATATTCTGTTTTTCAGAATGATGCAAGTGAGCAAATAAATTAGAAGAAATTGTTTTTTAAAAATCAATATTTGAACCTACAATTAGAAGAGGGTTCAGAAGATAATCAAGGCAGAAAATGAAATTTTTGCTTTCTGTAGAAAATTATAAGGCTTCCCTGCTGACTCAGATGGTAAAAAAATCTGCCTGCAAGTTAGCTTTGTGGATTCAAGTGACATATAATAATACATGGGACATGTTTATTGCTGTGGTTTGGACATTTGTATAATGGAATTATGGTTCTTGAGTACAGGATGTTTACACCAAGTATACTCTCCTTTATGATGGAAAAGGTATTTATATTACCATGACCTGTATTTACACCACAGGTCTTGATGTTGGGAGCTCTGAGTCATCATTATGGAAGCTGGTCTAGCCCTGGAAATATAGTGATGCTTTGCTAGATAACGTTTCCATGAGCAAACTTTGGTGTTGACAAAAGAAGAGTGCTTTGGCAGAGTTGTGCACATGGACTCTTCCATCATTGTAACTGTCCCCGACGAAAAATAAGTAGGGCATGGAAGAAACTCCAGCCAGTTGATTTTATTCTTGACAATATGGGTGAGTTCTCTTATCCTGAATAAAAAATGAAGCCAAAATTTGGGAAGTGCTTTGGCAGAGTTGTGCACATGGACTCTTCCATCATTGTAACTGTCCCCGACGAAAAATAAGTAGGGCATGGAAGAAACTCCAGCCAGTTGATTTTATTCTTGACAATATGGGTGAGTTCTCTTATCCTGAATAAAAAATGAAGCCAAAATTTGGGAGCTAATCTCTTTTTAACTTTTAATGGGTTTCTTCTTCTTCCAGCACCCAAGAGGCATCTTCTAAATTTGTGTCATTTTTAGTACAGGAAGGGAATGATAATGATAAGGGCTTTTTGATGTTGTTCTTTTGTTTTTAGAATGAGTTACTAGTATTCTTCCTGTGTCCTTAGTGAGAAATTGGGAGAGGCTATGTATTAGGAGAGGTGATATTATGATTTATCATATATACATTATATATGTATATTATATATGTATATTTGGTCTTTGTCCCCTTTTCTGGCAGAGAGCTCCTAAAACCATTGGAATTCCCTACTTGTTGAGAACTACAGAGGTATCTTTTGTATTGTTAATGTGATTTTTGGGAAGTGGGTAGGTAACTTAAGGATGGGGGAGGATGTTCAGTTGAGACAACCACATTATTAGAGGGTTAAAACTTTCAGTTCCACCCCCAACTGACCCTTAGGAAGAGGAAGGGAGGTCAGGTTCAATCACCAGTAGCCAGTGATTTCATCAATCATACAGAAAAATAAGTAGGGCATGGAAGAAACTCCAGCCAGTTGATTTTATTCTTGACAATATGGGTGAATTCTCCTATCCTGAATAAAAAATGAAGCCAAAATTTGGAAGCTAATCTCTTTTTAACTTTTAATGGGTTTCTTCTTCTTCCAGCACCCAAGAGGCATCTTCTAAATTTGTGTCATTTTTAGTACAGGAAGGGAATGATAATGATAAGGGCTTTTTGATGTTGTTCTTTTGTTTTTAGAATGAGTTACTAGTATTCTTCCTGTGTCCTTAGTGAGAAATTGGGAGAGGCTATGTATTAGGAGAGGTGATATTATGATTTATCATATATACATTATATATGTATATTATATATGTATATTTGGTCTTTGCCCCCTTTTTTGGCAGAGAGCTCCTAAAACCATTGGAATTCCCCACTTGTTGAGAACCACAGAGGTATCTTTTGTATTGTTAATGTGATTTTTGGGAAGTAGGTAGGTAACTTAAGGATGGGGGAGGGTGCTCAGTTGAGACAACCACATTATTAGAGGGTTAAAACTTTCAGTTCCACCCCCCACTGACCCTTAGGAAGAGGAAGGGAGGTCAGGTTCAATCACCAGTAGCCAGTGATTTCATCAATCATACTTATGAGATGGAGTTTCCATTAAAACCCAAAGGAGAGGGTTTGGAATATTCCACACTGGTGTACACATGAAGATCTGTGGAGAATCTAGAGAGGGCATATAAGCTTCACGCCCTTTCCCCATAACCTTGGCTTTGCCTGTCTTCATCCAGATGTCCCTGACTTATATCTTTTGATAATAAACTGGTCATCTAGTAAGTAAATTTTTTCTCTGAGTTCTGTGAGCCACTCTAACAAATTAATTGAACCCAAGGAGGAGGTAGTAGGAACCTCTGATTTATAGCCAGATGGAAGAACAGGTAACAAGCTGGACTTGTAACTGTCACCTGAAGTCTAACAAGAGGGTCATTGGGACCTCCAATCTGTAGCCGGTGGGTCAGAAGCATAAATGACAATCTGGTCTTGCTACTGGCATCTGAAATGGGGGTGGAGGAGTACTGTGGGATTGAGCGCCTAGCCTGTAGAGTCTGATGCTACCTTCAGTAGATGGTGTCAGGACTGACTTGTAGGGCACCCTGATGGTGTCTGGAGAACTGTTAGTGTGCAGAAACCTCTTCCGCCAAACATTGATACTGGATCCAAGAATTTAAAGAGAAGAACTGTTTTTAACTGCAAAGACAAAGGTCTTTATTGTTATACTAACAAAAAGTACAGAGTAGACCAATTTCAAAGTTGCTTCAGTAGCTCAGTGATCATGTCACAGACACAGAATCTGTTCATCCTTTGGATGGCAAAGCCACCATTCATGTCCCAAGCTAACAAAAGGAGGTAGGCAGAAAGAAAAGAGCCTTTCATATGACCCTTCTTCAAACAAGGAGTGAAGTTATTCTCAGAAGCCCATCACCCCCAGCCAACCTTCTCATGTCTCAAGTTCTAGTTGTTCATGCGCAAACCAATCACTGGCAAAGTAGAACAGGATTATCTGTTCAGTTCAGTCACTCAGTCATGTCTGACTCTTTGTGACGCCATGGACTGCAGCATATCAAGCTTCCCTGTCCATCACCAACTCCCGGAGCTTGTTCAAACTCATGTCCATCGAATCGGTGATGCCATCCAACCATCTCATCCTCTGTTGTCCCCTTGTCCTCCTGCCTTCAATCTTTCCTAGCATCAAGGGCTTTTCTAATGAGTCAGTTCTTCGTATCAGGTGGCCAGAGTACTAGAGCTTCAGCTTCAGCATCAGTCTTTCCAACGAATAGTCATAATTAGACCTATTATGGTTCAGTCCCTGGGGCTTATCAAACAAAACTCAGTATTATCAAAGAAAAAGATGGAATGTCCTGGGTTGCATCGTGGTTTTCTGCCATGCACCATTTTGAACAAAGTCCTCACACAAGGTTTCCAACCTCGCATGTGTCAACATATGTTATACACCAGATGTAGAACAACAGAAATCAACATGAAAAGAAAGAAAACCGAAAACAACTTATTTATTAAAACTTTTCATGCACAGACACAACAGTATACTTTGTCTGTCTATTTTATGGAAGGTTTATGAGCCATGCCACTTTAGTAAACTTGTTCTAGATCAAGCATGAGTTGAGAGGTAGATAATATTTGAGCAGACATTTTCAATCCTACAACACTACAAAGAATTGATAGAAAGGAGTACTAACAGATGAATGCAATTTTATCACTACCATAAAAAATAATTAAACTATTCAGCTCTGGTGATATTTCATCTTTAGACACCAAGTTACCAAGAAGTTTTCTGGAAATCAAAGCAACACTGTAAAAATGTATCAAAGAACTCAAAAGATAGCCTGAAAATCCACTGAAAGAAGGAAAAATCAACAAGTGGAGTTGGAGATTTTATCTTGGTTACTATTCTGGAACAAACACATCTCAGCTTATCTTCTCCCCAAATACGTATTTAATTTGCTAAGATAGCTTTTCTGATGTTTAAATTTTTTTCATGTGTCTAGTCACCCTTGTGGCTAGGCAACAACCCTGTGAAATAGTGATGAGGCAACTGTACAGATAAGCAGGCAACATTTGGTAACATAAACAACTGCTCTATTAATCCTAATGGAAGATTAATATCTGCACAGAAAGAAAATTAGTAGTTCAAACAGGGAGCATCAAAGTCGGAGGTGTGCAGTACATCCTTGGTGCCAGATTGGCCAGCATTTTGTGTGACTGCAGTCCATAGGGAAGCAGAGTTTTGCTGTTGGAACAGATAGATGGAACTGGATCAGATTATTCCCATGAATGTGACTGAAATTCTCATTAAACGATGCTCTCTCAAGAGGAAAGAAGAAAAAAAACAGACACACACATAAATCTAGAAACGCAGGGGGCAATAGAGAAAGTGAAAGGAAGATAGTACTGGGAAGCAATTGGGGGATAAGAAGAGATGAAAAAGGGCTGCCATTTGCAGTTCTACTGCCCCCAATCAGACTCATGATCCCCTGCCTGTTGCGTGCATGCATACTCAGTTGCTTCAGTTGTGTTTGACTTTTTGCAAATCTGTGGACTGTAGCCCACCAGATTCCTTTGTCCTTGGGATTCTCCAGGCAAGAATACTGGATTGGATTGCCATTTCCTTCTTCAAGGGATCTTCTGACTCAGGTGGTCTACTGCATCGCAGGCAGATTCTTCACTGCCTGAGCCACCAAGGAAGCCCTCTGATATATACAGTAGGACCTTGTTGTTCATCTATGAATTGATTTATAAGGAAAGAGGGTAATGATGTTCACCTTGACTCTCATTTTGATCTTTATTAGAGATTAACTGGTTATCTCCCTTGGGTCTGTGCTTGAAGTCTCCCAACGAGGACAGTACACAGTTTGTCCAATATTAACCCTAACTTGGATTGATTCTGTGCCTTCTCGAGAAAGAACGTACTTTTACTTTGTTTCATTTTCTTAAACCACAACACAGGAAATTTATATCTGGAAGGATTAGCTCTTGGGCAAGCAATTTGTCTGGGAAGTTTTTATTGAGCTGAGTCAAGATGAATCAGACTATGAAATTTCAGTGTTTACAGCTGAAAATAACAATTGCATGATTAGAGGGATGAAAGGAGTAGGTGAGGTAACTTGTTGATGTGTGGATATTATTAAATGTTGGAGTTGGCAGTCAAGGATGTCAAGGAATATCTATCCCTGCGTGCATGCATCCTAAGTTGCTTCAGCTGTATCTGATTCTTTGCGACCATATGGACTCCTCTCCCACCAGGCTCCTCTGTCCATGGGATTCTCTGGACAAGAATACTGGAGTGGGTTGCCATGCCCTCCTCCTGGGGATCTTCCCTACCCAAGGATAGAACCTGTGTCCCTTACATCTCCTCCTTTGAGAGGCAGGTTCTTTACCACTAGTGCCACCTGGGAAGCCTATCTCTATCCTTAACAGTCCTTAAAAGTCATATATTGGATTGGCCAGAAAGTTGTTTTGTTTTGTTTTTTTTCATAACATCTGTGGACTTTGGGAAAGGCAATCTACCATTCTATGCCTAAGCTTTCTCATTTGTAAAATGGGAAAAAATTAAGGACCTATTTTCATAAGCAGTCATAAGAATTCAATGACATAATAAATCTAAAGTACTGAAATGAGACAATAAGTATGAAATCTGGCTCATTGTGATCATTAATAAATGTTAGCCATCCATCTAGTGTATACCACCCAGTAATTGTGGTAAATATCCTGTGACTCTGGAATACAAATCATAAGGTATTGCTTCACTTTTGTTAGAATGATTCAATTAAAAAAATTATAGTCATTTCCTCAATGGTTTATCTTATTCCCAAGAACCACAATAAAGCACCTTTGACTTCAGAAGAGTCCAGAGGAGTCCAAGATTAAATGTTTCTCCATCTGAAAGGTTCATAATGGTCTGTCTTGTATTGAACTCCTAATGCTTTCTCCTGTTACTAAAAGGATCATCAGCATAATAAATAAGCATTTTTGTAATGCTGCTCATAAAACACAGATTAGGCTGCACAGAATTGTGTAGTTTGAGAGCATTTTCTCATACATTGTCTAATTTGCTTTCAACAGAATGCTAGTGGGGCTGGCTTTACTTCTGTGCATAAAAAAATCAGAAAATCAGAGAAATTAACAACCGAGGATTATGGAATTGCCAGATGGCATGCTGGGACTCAGACTTTGGTTTTCTTACTTCAACTTCCATGTCATTGCATGACCTTTGGTCTCCTGGCCTGGAAAAGGCTGGATTAATAGAGCATGTGGGGGATCTTCTATGGGTGGATGGCATTTTGGCCATGAGTTTGCTTATTTCCTACTGGGGCCATAGAACAACCTTTGTAGTGTTCTGTGTATGGTCTCAAAGAGTCAGACATGACTTAGTGACTGAACAACAACAACTATATTGGTCTATAGCTGTTTTAATTTCTAAAATGAAATTACTCTATTCATTTCATCCCTGGAAAGTCCACAGAAAAACAACACCAAAACAACTAAATGTGAAAAACAGTTACTTCTTTTTTTCCCCTCTGTAATTGTTGTTCAATCTCTAAGTTGTGTCTGCCTTTGTGACCCCATGGACTGCAGCATGCCAAGCTTCCTTGTCCTTAACTATCTGCCACAGTTTGCTCAAATTCATGTCCATTGAGTCAGTGATACCATCTAACCATCTCATTCTCTGTCATCCTCTTCTCCTTTTGTCTTCAATCTTTCCCAGCATCAGGGTCTTTTCTAATGAGTGGATGCCTCGCATCAGGTGGCCAAAGTATTGGAGTTTAAGCTTCAGCATCAATCTTTTCAGTGAACATTCAGGATTGATTTCTTTTAGGACTGACTGGCTTGATCTCCTTGCAGTCCAAGGGACTCTCAAGAGTCTTCTCCAGTACTACAATTTGAAAGCATCAATTTTTTGTTGCTCAAACTTCCTTACAGTCCAATTCTCACATCCATACATGCTGCTGCTAAGTTGCTTCAGTCGTGTCCGACTCTGTGCAACCCGATAGACGGCAGCTCACCAAGCTCTGCCATCCCTGGGATTCTCCAGGCAAGAACACTGGAGTGGGTTGCCATTGCTTTCTCCACATCCATACATGACTACTGGAAAAACCATAGCTTTAATTACACAGACCTTTGTCAGCATAGTGATGTCTTTGATTTTTAATATGTTCTCAAGTTTTGTGATACCTTTTCTTCCAAGGAGCAAGCATCTTAATTTCATAGCTGCAGTTATCACTTGCAGTGATTTTGGAGCTCAAGAAAATTTGTCACTGCCACTTTTCCTCCTTCTATTTGCCATGAAATGATGGGACCAGAAGCAACAATCTTAGTTTTCTGAATGTTGAGTTTTAAGCCAACTTTTTTCACTCTCTTCTTTCACCCTCTTCAAAAGGCTCTTTAGTTTCTCTTTGCTTTCTGCATTCAATGTGGTATCATCTGCATATCTGAGGTTGTTGATATTTCTCCAGGCAATTTTGATTCCAGCTTGTGATTTATCCAGGCCAGGATTTCACATGATGTACTCTGCATATAAGTTAAATAAACAGGGTGACAATATACATACAGCCTTGTCTTACTCCTTTCTTAAATTGGAAGCATGTCTGGTTCTACCTGTTGCTTCTTGACCTGTATACAGATTTCTCAGGAGACAGGTAAGGCAGTCTGGTATTCCCATCTCTTTAAGAATGTTCTATATTGTTATGATCCACACAGTCAAAGGCTTTAGCATAGTCAGTGAAACAAAAGTAGATGTATTTCTGGAATCCCCTTGCTTCTCTATGATCCAACAGATGTGGCAATTTGATCTCTGGTTCCTCTGCCTTTTCTAAATCCAGCTTGAACATCTGGAATTTCTCGGTTCATGTACTGCTGAAGCCAAGTTTGATGGATTTTGAGCAGAACCTTGCTAACCTGTGAAACAAGTGCAATTGTGTGGTAGTTTGACATTCTTTGGCATTGCCCTTGTTTGGGATTGGAAGAAAACTGATGTTTTCCAGTCCTGTGGCCACTGCTGAGTTTTTCAGATTTGCTGACATATTAAATGCAGCACTTTAACAGCATCATGTTACAATTTTAAGTAGCTCGGTTGGAATTCCATCACTTCCACTAGCTTTGTTCATAGTAATGCTTCCAAAGGCCCACCTGACTTCAGACTCCAGGAGTCTGGCTCTAGGTGAGTGACCACACTATCGTGATTATCCTGGTCATTAAGACCTTTTTAAAAAATATTTCTTCTGTATATTCTTGTCATCTCTTCTTAATCTCTATTAGGTCCTTACTGTTTCTGTCCTTTATCATGCCCATCCTTGCATGAAATGTTCCCTTGATATCTCCGATTTTCTTGAGGAGATCTCAGCTCCTTAGGACATCTTAATATACTACCTAGCATACAATTTCTGCTCAAAAAATATTTCTGAGTTAATAATTGACTGACAGTGAAAATGCATTAGAAACAGAAAAAAAAAGGACATATCAGCTGGACCATCTCCAATCAAGTTGTCATATTTGATGTACAAAGCTAGTGTAACTTAAAAGATATTACAGCTGTCACAAAGTATCTTGGTAATTACTTTCTTAAGAAATTTATTTTTTCTTAAAATAATGGCAGACTCAAATATATGCTTATGGCGTGAGGCATTTGTCATATTCTATTTTGGATAATTTTCCCTTGAATAACTCAGTTTTGTCCTCATTTTACTGGTATATAGCACATTTTATACGTGAATGACAATGCTGCAAACTTTTATATACTTTTCTTGGTGACCCGTCTTTTATTCAGTAGAAGGATGGTGATTAGTTTCCCACAGAAGCTAAACAACTCTCCTGAGGGTACCACTTTTAACTAGTTTGATTTGTGATATTACATTATAAGAGTAAGTGAGATAAACTTTAAGCAATAATAAATCAGGTGACTCCTTTTCAGTAGCCAGTAATCAAATTTCAAAGCTCATAGTATGAAAACTTTGTGTTCATTCATCATTTATATAAGGTAGTCTAATAAAAAGACACAATATTGACTCCTAGAATGAACCACCCCTTGTGTAATTATATATGACTATAAATGTGAGTGCAACCTACGGACTCTGTGAGAAAAGGAACAGCTCTTTACCTGGGCAACATCAGGTACAAGACGTCAATTTCCATGAATAAAGGTAAGCATGATTTTTATTCATTATCTTGTAACTTTAAGATTTTTAAATGTCCTGACATTTCAGATGTTAGGTGAGTCAAATTTTCTGATATAAGAAATTAACATAGTGATAATACTAATTATATACTTCAAAGGCTAGTTTGTATTTCAACTCTAAGGAATATAAGTTCTCATTTTATATTTGATGTTGCTGCTGCTGCTGCTGCTTAGTCACTTCAGTCATGTCCGACTCTGTGCGACCCCATGGATCTGGCCTAGTTCCCATCATGAACTGGATGAAATTAAAACTTCATTTTTACATATAATTTTACTCAAATTGTTTGAGCTATGGTTGTCTGGAATTAATGAGAAGCTTAATTAAGACTTGGAATTCTAAAAAGTTTTTCTCTTTACAGACTTGGAAATTGAATGTATTCTTAAAACAATAAAACAATAATATTTTTATATACTGAAAATACATTAAACTACAGATATTATTTGTGTTAACAGCTTAAGATAAATTCAATAAGGCATTTTCATATATTAGTTTAAAATATCCTTGTGCTTAAAAGATTCCATATATAATAAAGAAATTGTGTGGTAGTTTGACATTCTTTGGCATTGCCCTTGTTTGGGATTGGAAGAAAACTGATGTTTTCCAGTCCTGTGGCCACTGCTGAGTTTTTCAGATTTGCTGACATATTAAATGCAGCACTTTAACAGCATCATGTTACAATTTTAAGTAGCTCGGTTGGAATTCCATCACTTCCACTAGCTTTGTTCATAGTAATGCTTCCAAAGGCCCACCTGACTTCAGACTCCAGGAGTCTGGCTCTAGGTGAGTGACCACACTATCGTGATTATCCTGGTCATTAAGACCTTTTTAAAAAATATTTCTTCTGTATATTCTTGTCATCTCTTCTTAATCTCTATTAGGTCCTTACTGTTTCTGTCCTTTATCATGCCCATCCTTGCATGAAATGTTCCCTTGATATCTCCGATTTTCTTGAGGAGATCTCAGCTCCTTAGGACATCTTAATATACTACCTAGCATACAATTTCTGCTCAAAAAATATTTCTGAGTTAATAATTGACTGACAGTGAAAATGCATTAGAAACAGAAAAAAAAAGGACATATCAGCTGGACCATCTCCAATCAAGTTGTCATATTTGATGTACAAAGCTAGTGTAACTTAAAAGATATTACAGCTGTCACAAAGTATCTTGGTAATTACTTTCTTAAGAAATTTATTTTTTCTTAAAATAATGGCAGACTCAAATATATGCTTATGGCGTGAGGCATTTGTCATATTCTATTTTGGATAATTTTCCCTTGAATAACTCAGTTTTGTCCTCATTTTACTGGTATATAGCACATTTTATACGTGAATGACAATGCTGCAAACTTTTTATATACTTTTCTTGGTGACCCGTCTTTTATTCAGTAGAAGGATGGTGATTAGTTTCCCACAGAAGCTAAACAACTCTCCTGAGGGTACCACTTTTAACTAGTTTGATTTGTGATATTACATTATAAGAGTAAGTGAGATAAACTTTAAGCAATAATAAATCAGGTGACTCCTTTTCAGTAGCCAGTAATCAAATTTCAAAGCTCATAGTATGAAAACTTTGTGTTCATTCATCATTTATATAAGGTAGTCTAATAAAAAGACACAATATTGACTCCTAGAATGAACCACCCCTTGTGTAATTATATATGACTATAAATGTGAGTGCAACCTACGGACTCTGTGAGAAAAGGAACAGCTCTTTACCTGGGCAACATCAGGTACAAGACGTCAATTTCCATGAATAAAGGTAAGCATGATTTTTATTCATTATCTTGTAACTTTAAGATTTTTAAATGTCCTGACATTTCAGATGTTAGGTGAGTCAAATTTTCTGATATAAGAAATTAACATAGTGATAATACTAATTATATACTTCAAAGGCTAGTTTGTATTTCAACTCTAAGGAATATAAGTTCTCATTTTATATTTGATGTTGCTGCTGCTGCTGCTGCTTAGTCACTTCAGTCATGTCCGACTCTGTGCGACCCCATGGATCTGGCCTAGTTCCCATCATGAATTGGATGAAATTAAAACTTCATTTTTACATATAATTTTACTCAAATTGTTTGAGCTATGGTTGTCTGGAATTAATGAGAAGCTTAATTAAGACTTGGAATTCTAAAAAGTTTTTCTCTTTACAGACTTGGAAATTGAATGTATTCTTAAAACAATAAAACAATAATATTTTTATATACTGAAAATACATTAAACTACAGATATTATTTGTGTTAACAGCTTAAGATAAATTCAATAAGGCATTTTCATATATTAGTTTAAAATATCCTTGTGCTTAAAAGATTCCATATATAATAAAGTTATTAAGGTAAATAGCAGAGGTGCTTTCTATTGTACTTTTACTGCCCCAGTCAACAATGACCTTGGTATAAAAAGGAATTAAGTGTATAGCAGGTAAAGTTGTACCACAGAGGCTTTTCATAATCGTCAGGCAGTTTCAACTATACTTTCAAATCCTATAGAGTAACACTGCTAATATGAGAAATGTACCATTATCTCTTTCATGAGCAGACATCATGGAAACGTATTTTAAATAGTTAGAAATAAAAATTCAGAACGTGAAGATTAACCCACCATCTGATTAAGCTTTATAGAATACAATTTACAGGAATAGAATACAAGTAAAATAAATTTATATATATACTTTATTCTAAAATTTGAATTACTATTTGCCATGACACAATCAACTCTTAGCAAGGTTTTCTTGGTCTGGGGGCCAAATTAATTAGCTTTTAAAAAATATCTCACCTTTGAAATAACCTTATCAGATCTGCATTTTTATTAATTGCACTAATAATCTCTCTAGACCACAGTTGCCAAGGGCCCTGGAATGGGGCTGGTTTGGATAACCTGTGTCTATCAGTTGGTCTTCTGGGAGGTAGAGAGGGAAGAATCTGCTTCAGGCTTCTCTGTATCGAAGCTCATGGACAGTCTCTGATTCCTGATGGAGATGAGTATTTCACAGGTGTCCACAGTAATATGTGTATGGTGGGTGCGTGTCTGTGTGTCTCTGTGCTTGGGCATGTCGTGTGGTTCAGACAGTAAACGATCTGCCCACAATGCGGGAGGCCTGGGCTTGATCCCTGGGTGGGGAAGATCCCCTGGAGAAAGGAATGGCAACCTACTCCAGTATCCTTGCCTGGAGAATTCTATGGACAGATAAGCCTGGCGAGCTATAGTCCATGGGATCGCAAAGACTGAGACGCGACTGAGCATCTAACACACACACATATGTGTATAACATCTATATATCTGTGTTAAGCAAAACTTCCCATTTGAGACTTTGCTGTCACCAAACTAATGACATGGCCTAATGAGAAGTAGAATTTATTAGATATTAGTTTCTCCCCTTCTTCCCAAACCCAACCCTTTTCTAATGTAACTTAATCATTTCAAGATGCACTATACAAAAAAAAAAAAAAAAACATTTCCTCACACAAGTTGGCAGACACAGGATAAAATTTTTTAAATTACAGAGAAAATAAGAGAAAATGATTGAATTAAGATAGTTGTCTGAGACACATCTACTTTCTTTCCCATCTGAAAATGTGAAATAATAAAAATTTTTTTTAATAAAGGGGAAATCCAAATGAAAACAGGAAAAGAAAAAAAATGCATCCAACCAACAGTTTAGAAATGTTAAAGGATTCTGGAAAAGTGGGAGGTCAAAACTACATTATGAAATTTTATAGAGCTGATGGAAAACTCAGTGATCATACCAATGGTCATAAACTTGGAAGAGTGGGAGCTTTCAAACAGTAGAGAAATTTCTCTTTCTTGATGAAAAAAAGAGATAGAAAAGGAGCAAGAAACAGCTTTGATGACATTCAGTCCCAGATCAATCTGTCTTACACTAGTACACTACATTAACACAGACTTTTTAGTTCTATGGGCCAATTAATTCTACTGTTGATTAAGCCAGTTTGGGTTGTGCTTTTCTATTATCTGCCATGAAAAGATACCTAATGTTGTAAATACAAAAGAAGAGAATAAATAAAATGGAAAACAATTTTCCAGGACAAAGAAAATCATTAGATTAGAAGTGCCACAGGGTTCAGAACAAGGCAAAATAGAAATGCCTCACTGAGTTACAGTGAAATTTCATAACACTTAGAATAAGAGAAAAATCCTAAAACATTCCAGAGAGAAAAATAAAACAAGTTACCAAGAAATGAATGATAAACAGATTGATATAAGATACTTTACCTGTAAAAATGAATGATGAAAGAGAAAAATAAAGTCTTCAACTTTTTCAGAGAAAATGACTTTGAAATAGTTTTATATCTATTAAAACTATCATCCAATCAGTTCAGTCACTCAGTCTTGCCCGACTCTTTGCGACCCCATGAACCGCAGCACACCAGGCCTCCCTATCCATTACCAACTACCGGAGTCCACCCAAACCCATGTCCATTGTGTCGTGGTGTCATCCAACCATCTCATCCTCTGTCATCCCCTTCTCCTCCTGCGCTCAATCTTTCCCAGCATCAGGGTCTTTTCAAATGAGTCAGCTCTCCGCATCAGGTGGCCAAAGTGTTGGAGTTATCATCCATTAGGAAGCCAAAATAAGGAAAGTTTTAGACATGTAGGGCCTAGAATTTTTTACCACCAATTTCTCTTCAACAAATGTTTCTTCTTTAGAAGAATCACTTACATATGGAATCCAGGAAAAATTTATATGACTCTAAGAAAAGGAATGATAGGATTGTGAGGAAACAGTAATATAAAAAATAATGAAACAATTTACAATTGTCTAAAAACTTTTATAAAGCTTAATTTTTATATCTGAAACTAAAACCCTGGATATATTAATATGGGTTACAGGGATAGTCAGCAAGAGAGAAATGTAAGCTGTTGTATTGTAAATGGGAAGATATAGACAAGCATTAGCTTTGGAGACTGACAAAACCTTAAGTGAGGAACAACAATAAAATATTTTTATTATTTCCCATCAGAGACAATGGAGGTCAACGTAATAACATTTAAAATGCTTTAAAAATCTTTTGAATAAAAGTTATACATCTAGCAAAATTATCCATTAATAATTTTTTTTCAAGCAGAACAGCCTTACAAGAAATTCTAAAAGAAGTTCTTCAGATTGAAAGGAAATGGTACCAGACTATTATGCAAATCTACTGGAAGAAATGAAGAGCGCTGAATATGGTAAATATTATAACACTTTTATTTTGAATGATATAACATACATAGATATAGTATATATCCATAAATGCATTACAAATAACAATAATAGTATAAAGATGGGAGGGAAATGGAGGTGTATTGGAGCAAAGTTATGTTTACTGGAATTAAATAAGTACTAACCTGAAGTAGACAGTGATAAGCTGAACATTGTAATCACTACACAAAGAAAATAACTTATTTAAAAATCTACTAAAGAATAAAAATAGTTTGCTAAAAGAATTGTTGAACACAAAAGAAGTCAGTAAAAGAGGGATAGAGTAGAAGAGAAAGACATGAGACATAGAAAACAAATATCAAAACAGCAGTACCATAGAAACAATTACAGTTAATTTCAAGGGTTAACCATTGTAATTAAAAGACAGAGACTGGAATTGGATAAAAGAGCAAGATTTAACTTGACACAATGTATTAAAAACACTTTAAAGATACATAAAGGATACAAAAAGGTCTACCATGTAAACAACAAATATAGGTGATCTGGAATAGCTATCTCAGACAAAATAGACTTTAACACAAAAAATATTACTAAAGACAAAGAAATTTCATAATAATAAAAGGGGAAATGTAACAGAATAGCAATAATTACAAATATGCATACATTTAAGAACACACAGCTACCCAAAAAGAAGTAAATCCTGAACAAAACTGAAAGAATAAATCAACAATTAACAGTTATAACTGGGGGCTTCCTAGGTGGTGCAGTGGTAAAGGCTCTGCCTGCCAGTGCAGGAGATGTGGGTCCAATCCCTGGGTTGGAAAGATCCCCTAGAAGAGAAAATGGGAACCCACTCCAGTCTTCTTGCCTGGAAAATTCCATGGACAGAGGAGACTGGTGGGCTACAGCCCATAGGGTTGCAAAGAGCTGGACATCACTGAGCACACAGGCACACACACAGTTATAACTGGAGATTTTAATACTCTTCTCTCATTAACTGATAGAAGAATAGACAAAAAGTCTCTAAGACTATGGAAGACATGAACACCACTATAAACCAAATGGACTTTAAAACATGCAAAAACGTTACCAAAAGAAAGAGAAAATGCATTGTTTTAAAGTATACATGAAACTATTTCTAGGAGAGACCGCATGACATCCATAAAACAAGTCTCGGTGACTTCACATTTGAACTTAGATGCACTGAAATCATACAAAGTATTTCTCTGACCACAACCAGATTGTCAAAAACAACAGAAAGAAATCTGGGAAAACCCCAAATACTTGGAAATTAAACACACATTTCCAAAAAATAACTTGTGAATTAAAGAAGAAGCCACAAATGTAAACACAACAAATCATGGGATTTATTGGATGTAGCTAAAACAATGCTTAGAAAGTATCTTGTAGCTTTAAATGCTTATATTCAGTTCAGTTCAGTTCAGTTCAGTTCAGTTGCTCAGTCATGTCCCACTCTTTGCTACCCCAGGAATTGCAGCACACCAGGCCTCCCTGTCCATCACCAACTCCCGGAGCTCACCCAAACTTATGTCCATCAAGTCGGTGATGCCATCCAGCCATCTCATCCTCTGTCATCCCCTTCTCCTCTTGCCCCCAATCCCTCCCAGCATCAGAGTCTTTTCCAATGAGTCAACTCTTCGCATGAGGTGGCCAAAGTACTGGAGTTTCACTTTAGCATCATTCTTTCCAAAGAAATCCCAGGACTGATCTCCTTTAGAATGGACTGGCTGGATCTCCTTGCAGTTCAAGGGACTCTCAAGAGTCTTCTGCAACACCACAGTTCAAAAGTATCAGTTCTTCGGCACTCAGCTTTCTTCACAGTCCAACTCTCACATCCACACATGACCACGGGAAAAAACATAGCCTTGACTAGACAGACCTTTGTTGGCAAAATAGTGTCTCTTCTTTTTAATATGCTATCTAGGTTGGTCATAACTTTCCTTCCAAGAAGTAAGCGTCTTTTAATTTCATGGTTGCAATCACCATCTGCAGTGATCTTGGAGCCCCCCAAAATATAGTCTGACACTGTTTCCACTGTTTCCCTTTCTATTTGCCATTAAGTGATGGGACCAGATGCCGTGATCTTCGTTTTCTGAATGTTGAGCTTTAAGCCAACTTTTTCACTCTCCACTTTCACTTTCATCAAGAGGCTTTTAGTTCCTCTTCACTTTCTGCCATAAGGGTGCTGTCATCGGTGTATCTGAGGTTATTGATATTTCTCCCAGCAATTTTGATTCCAGCTTGTGCTTCTTCCAGCCCAGCGTTTCTCATGCTTATATTAGAAAGCTCTAAAATCAACCGCCTCTAGGTTACGTATCGAGGAAGTAAAGAAAGATCAAGTCAAATTCAAAATTATCACAAAGAAAAACAAATTGAAGAGAAAAATCATTTAAAACAGTGAAGCCAAAAGTATTAAAACTATAGAGAAAAATCAATGCAATTAATAAGTTTCTTCTTTGAAAAGATTTTTAAAAATTGACAAACTATTTCTGAGAAGAGATAGATGACACAAATTACTAAAATCAGGAAGGAGAGGACTCTACAAGAATTAAAAGGATTGTAAGAGAATTTTATGAACTTTCCAGCAAGATATAGGCAAGTTAGATAGACAAATTTCTGAACAGAAACAAATCACCAAAGTTTACTCAAGCAAAAATACAAAATTTTTTAAAATCTATAAAATAAAAGTGAATTGGTCATTAAATATATTCCCAGAAAGAAAATCAAAAGCCCTCGTGGGCTACAGTCCAAGGAGTCACAAAGAATAGGATACAACTGAGCAGCTAAGCGCAGCACAGCAACAAAATACTTAAGGATACATTTAACAAGAATAGTGTATGATCTGTACATGGAAAACTATAAAATGCTGTTGACAGAAATCAAGAAAGATCTAAATAAATGGATAAAAACACCACGCCTATGGATTAGAAGATGATGTTAAGGTGGCACATCTCACCAAACTGATCTATGGACTCGATGCAATCCCTATCAGAGTCTCAGCAAGCTTTTCCATGAAACTGATGGGCTGATCCTAAGTTTATAGTGCAAAGGACTTAGAATAGCCAAAACAATTTAGAGAAAAATAAAGTAAGATTCGGAGGACTTACAACATCTGAGTTCAAGTTTACCATGAAGCTATGAAACCAAAACTATATGGTATTGACTTAAACACAAATATATCTATCAATGGAATAGAACAGAAAGTCCAGAAACAAGTCTCTATACTTAAGGTCAATTGATTTTTGACAGTAGTCC
This sequence comes from Oreotragus oreotragus, assembly GCA_006410675.1. Classification (NCBI taxonomy): domain Eukaryota; kingdom Metazoa; phylum Chordata; class Mammalia; order Artiodactyla; family Bovidae; genus Oreotragus; species Oreotragus oreotragus. The sequence continues at coordinate 29,929 of SJYX01004656.1, forward strand.
AAGGTTAAACCTATGAAGAAAATACAGGTTTTTTTCAACAAATGGTAACAACTGAATATTCATATGAAATAAAAAGAAACTTTGGACTCTCACAGCACACACAAAAATTAACTCAAAATGAATCTTTGTACAAGCTAAAATCATAAACCTGCTGGAAGAAAACACTGAAGAGAACCTTATAATTTTAGCAGACAAAAATTTCTAAATATGACACACAGTGCACAATCCATAAAATGAACAAATTAAAATTTTACCAAAATTTAAAAGCTTTGCTTTTTAACAGACAGCATTAAGAAAACAAAAAGAAGCCACATGGTCTAAGACAATACTTGCAAATCACTTGCTTAATAGAATTCTGGGATAGAAACACTTCTATTAAGTAAGAAGTCATTCTTAGAATAAAGAACTTCAGTTCAGGTCAGTTGTTCTGTCACATCGCTGCTTTGTGACCCTATAAACTGCAGCATGCCAGGCTTCCCTGTCCATCACCAAATCCCGGAGCTTGCTCAAACTCATGTCCATGGAGTCGGTGTTGCCATTCAACCACCTTGTCCTCTCTTGTCCCCTTCCCCTCCTGCCTTCAATATTTTCCAGCGTCAAAGTTTTTCCAGTGAGTCAGGTCTTCCCATCAGGTTCCCATCGGCTGAAGCTGGAGCTTCAGCTTCAGCAACAGCATCAGTCCTTCCAATGAATATTCAGGACTGATTTCCTTTAAGATTGACTGGTTTGATCTCCTTGCATTCCAAGGGACTCTCAAGAGTGTTCTCCAACATTACAGTTCAAAAGCATCAGTCCCTCAGTGCTCAGCTTTCTTTATAGTCCGACTCTCACATCCATACATGACTACTGGAAAAACCATAGCTTTGGTTAGACAGACCTTCATCTAGTAATGTCTCTGCTTTTTAATATGCTGTCTAGCTTGGTAATAGCTTTTCTTCTAAGGAGAAAGCATCTTTTAATTTCATGGTGACAGTTACCATCCACAGTGATTTTGGAGTCCCCCAAAATAAAGTCTGTCACTGTTTCTATTGTTTCCCCATCTATTTGCCATGAAGTGATAGGGCCAGTTAGAACTGGACATGGAACAACAGACTGGTTCCAAATTGGGAAAGGAGTACATCAAGGCTATATATTGTCTCTTATACACATCTACAACAGGGATAATAAATACAGGTACTGCCTGGATTTCTTTCTATAATTTACTTTTCCTTTTATATTTGTTTCATTTTCTCTGAGGTGCTTCTTTTCTCCTTTCTTGTTTTTTTGGTTTGTTTATGTGGGGATTGATTGAGCTATGTTTGGTTTCTTTCACCTATTTTTCCTTCTGTTAGTTTTGAAAGAAAATTACAGCAGTTTTCTTTTACTGATTATAGTGGATATTTTATCCTNGTAGAGTACGTCATGCGAAATGCTGGGATGGATGAAGCACAAGCTGGAATCAAGACTGCTGGGAGAAATATCAATAACCTCAGATGTGCAGATGACACCACCCTTATGGCAGAAAGCAAAGAAGAACTAAAGAGTCTCTTGATGAAAGTGAAAGAGGAGAGTGAAAATGTTGGCTTAAAGCTCAACATTCAGAAAACGAAGATCATGGCATCTGGTCCCATCACTTCATGGGAAATAGATGGGGAAACAATAGAAATAGTGACAGACTTTATTTTGGGGGGGCTCCAAAATCACTGTGGATGGTGACTGCAGCCATGAAATTAAAAGACGCCTGCTCCTTGGAAGAAAAGCTATGACCAACCTAGACAGCATATTAAAAAGCAGAGACATTACTTTGCCAACAGAGGTCTGTCTAGTTAAAGCTATCGTTTTTCCAGTAGTCATGTATGGATGTGAAAGTTGGACTATAAAGAAAGCTGAGTGCCGAAGAATTTATACTTTTGAACTGTGGTATTGGAGAAGACTTTTTTTAAATTAATTTATTTATTATTGAAGGATAATTGCTTTATAGAATTTTGCTGTTTTCTGTCAAACCTTAACATGAATAAGCCATAGGTATACATGGAGAAGACTCTTGAGAGTCCCTTGGACTGCAAGGAGATCCAACCAGTCTATCCTGAAGGAAATCAGTGCTGAATATTCATTGGAAGGACCGGTAGTGAAGTTGCAACTCCAGTATTTTGGCCACCCGATGATGCGCAGAACTGATTCATTTGAAAAGACCCTGATGCTGGGAAAGATTGAAGGCAGGAGGAGAAGAAGCTGGCAGAGGATGAGATGGTTGGATGGCATCACCGATTCAATGGATATGAGTTTGAGTAAACTCCGGGAGGTGGTGATATACAGGGAGGCCTGGTGTGCTGCAGCCCATGGGGTCCTAAAGAGTTGGACACGACTGAGTGACTGAACTGAATTGAACTGATGGGACCATATGCCATGATCTTAGTTTTCTGAATGTTGAGTTTTAAGCCAACTTTTTCACTCTCCTCTTTCACTTTCATCAAGAGGCTCTTTAGTTCTTCTTCGCTTTCTGCCATAAAGGTGGTGTCATCTGCATATCTGAGGTTATTGATATTTCTCCTGGCAATCTTGATTCCAGCTTGTGCTTCATCCAGTACAGCATTTCTCATGATGTACTCTGCATATAAGTTCAATAAGCAGGGTGACAATATACAACCTTGATGTACTCTTTTCCCAATTTGGAACCAGTCTGTTGTTCCATGTCCAGTTCTAATTGTTGCTTCTTGACCTGCATACAGATTTCTCAGGAGGCAGATCAGGTGGTCTGGTATTCCCATCTCTTTTAGAATTTTCCACAGTTTGTTGTGATCCACATAGTCAAAGGCTTTGACCTAGTCAATAAAGCAGAGCTTTTTCTGGAACTCTTGCTTTTTTGATAATCCAATAGATGTTGGCAATTTGATCTCTGGTTCCTCTGTTTTTTCTAAATTCAGCTTGAATATCTGGAAGTTCACGGTTCACGTACTGTTGAAGCCTGGCTTGGAGAATTTTGAGCATTACTTTGCTAGCGTGTGAGATGAGTGCAATTGTGCGGTAGTTGGAGTATTCTTTGGCATTGCCTTACCTACCTTTAAATGCTCCCCAATGTAGCCTGCAGGGTAGGCAGTCAACAGACTTGTATTCAGGGCCTACTCTCTGTCGGGTCTTGGATCCACAGGGCTCTTATGTTAGGCTCTGGAGACTACAGGTGACTATGACAATCCAGTGTGTTTAAAAGAGCCCGAGTGCTCAGTCATGTCTGCCTTTTTGGGCCCCTGTGCCTGCCAGGCTCCTCTGTCCACGGGATTTTCCAGACAAGAATACTGAAGCAGGTTGCCATTCCCTATTCCAGAGGATCTTCTGAACCCAGGGATCAAACTCCTGTCTCTTGTGTCTCCTGTACTGGCAGGCAGATTCTTTACCACTGTGCCACCTGAGAAGCTCCCCAACTGCCAAAAGAATGTCAGTTAAATTCAAGACTGTGCAGAGTAATTAGCTTTGGAAGGAAGTTTTTACTTTCTAAACTTGTGGCAGAAACATAGTGGCAACATGTGGCATACATAGCTTCAGTGGCTATATTATTTGTAGGTAGATGTAAAACTAACTTCTCTCACAGAGAGTAGACACCTTCCACTCCACGATTACACCAGCTCTGTTGTTAAACTCAGCACTGGCCCATGAAGATAAGCCTGTTCAAACAGTGCTGAGGGTAAAGAAGCGGACACTAGTCATCATGATTTCTTGTATAATCTAATAGTCTTTATTAGCCCTGCTGAAACACCAATCCCTGAGGGAATTAGTATTGTTATGCACAGGAAATGGGGCCAGAGGTTCAAAGTGACTTCTTCTAATCCTCAGCCCACTGCTAGGATTTAATCACTCCTCTTTTCTTCCCTAGTACCTCAGCTGGTAAAAAAAAAAAAATCTGCCTGCAATGCGGGAGACCAGGTTCAATCCCTGGGTTGGAAAAATCCCCTAGAGAAGGAAATGGCCACCCATTCCAGTACTCTAGCCTGGAGAATTCCGTGGACAGAGGAGCCTGGCAGGCTACAGTCCATGGGATCACAAAGAATCCACACGACTGTGTGACCAACTTTCACTTTCTTTTCTTTTGAAAAGCTAAGTTTTTCTAAAAACCTCTCCAGCTCAAAGAGCCTTCTACAATGATGCAGACACAGTAAGCTGAAGCCTGGTGACTTTTAGCTGGGAAAACAAATAAACCTGTTCATTTATTTTTAAAATTTGGTTGTGCCACATGGTATATGAGATCTTAGTACCCCCACCAGCGATCAAACACGGGGACCTTGCATTGGAAGCCTGGATGCTTAACCACTGGACTGCCAGGGAAGTCTCACAACAAACTTTTTTTTCACTGTGTTGAAATAGGATTTATTTGAAATAGTTTTTTGTTAAAACAAAACAAAATATTAAGTTTGGCTTTCAGCACATATCCAGGTCACTGTAATGGTCTTTAGAAATATTAAAATCTTAAACATCAATGAACACTCCAAGCCTTCCTTAAACATAATATGACAAGTTTCACAGTCCAGTACTCTTGAAGGCAAAGTTGTGTCAGATCTCACAGTTTTGACATTTTGTAGTGTTTATAATTTAAGAGATCAGTGAAACATTCCCCCCAAACCTGCTGTAAACATCATCATTACTTCAAAACTGTATGTAATACTATGTGCCAGGAAGAGAGAGAATACAGAGGTCTGTCAATTCTGCATTGCATAGAAATAAAACTCTACTAAAAGCCTTTCTGAACTGAACTGAAAAGCCTTTCATTAAAAAATGTAAGTCTGCCAGGACTGATCTCAAAATTCGAAGCCTTAGAACACAATGCCTCAAATTCTAGGGTATTCTTTTGATTTACACCCATTTTACATGAGTTGATTGTCCCACTTTAAGAATGGTCTGAGTATTGTGATTTTCTTCTTTTTTAAAATAAATATATAAATAAAAAATATTTAAATAATAGAAAAATAAACATCTTCCCAGTGTACCCAGCCACTCTCTCGTCATTCTCTCCCCCATCCGCCCCCCTGCTCGCCCCTTCCTTTCTCTCTGATTGCAGGACAGGACTGGGGCTCTCAGGGTTTTTATTACAAATCTAGATTCGGTGGAGACACTCTGATATGACACCTAGACTCAAGGGTGCGCTGCTGCAGCCAGGACGGGCCAGTCGCGCTTACCGCCCGGGGACACACGTGGCGCGGCCTCCCCCCGGCCGCGCGTGGACACGACGGCGCGTCCCCACCCCTCCCTGAGCCCCTCCTGCTTCCTGCCCTACAAGCAGCCTGAGCCGGGCAACTCTGGCCAGAAGTCCTCCCGGCCGCACGCAAAGCAGACCTCTTTTCTCCCGGGGACGGCCGGGTGCAGAAGAGCTCGGCGCTCCGGCGCGGACCCCAGCGGCGCGCGCGCCCGCAGCGCCGCGGCCGCGCCCGGCGCCGGCTCACCGCGACCGTCTCGCCCTAGGCTCCCGGGCCCGCGGGGAGCAGCTGCCGCAGGTGGCGCCTGGGGCGTGGTCCATGAGGCGAAGCCTGAGGAAGATGCTGCGCCCCGGGGAGAAGAAGGAGCCCCGGGACTTCGTCTGCCTGGGCGTGGAGGACCACAAGGACGACAGCAATGACTTCAAGGTACCCGGGCGGGCGCGCTCGCAAGTCCGGGCGCGGGTCGGCTCTTCCTAACGTTACCCTCCTCGACTCGAAGCTTCCTAGCGGGCAGCCCCGGGATGGGAGGGCCCGGCCAGGTGAGGGCTGTCTGCCTCGGGCTGGGCGTGCGGGCCAGTATGGACCTCGGGGAGTGGGGAGCCCGCAGAGTCGCGTTCTTCAAAGGCGCCCGCCGGTTGGTGCCGGCTGTGCCCTTCCGGTTTGCCTGCTTGTTCACCCTGCTTTCGCTTGTGGTGGGCAGCTGTAGCGTGGGGAGACCTACCCCCAAAGTACCGCTAGCATTTGGCCGCGACTGCCTGGTTCCAAAATCGGAGCCGGTTTTGGAGTGCGTGCTGTTCTCCTTTTTATAGATTTTATTTAGAACCAAACAGCTAGATGGCTGAATCCTGCTGTCGGAGAGCTAGAGCTACTCAAGAGTTTGGGGTTCAGAAGCACGCTTGTCTCGCGGAGGGAAATGGAAGCAGAACCGAACAATGAGGTGTAGCAGGGATTGGGAGGACGGCCCCCTCCAGGGGCTGGGGGAGTCAGGGCAGTCAGTCGGAAGGGACTTTGAGGGAGGAGACCCTTCGAAGCTAGGTAGGTGGTCTTCCGGGGTCTCAAGGGCTGGAATGGGGCTTCTGTTTCTTTTGCGGATTCCAAAGTCGCTCTGACCAAAAGGCTGCACCAGCTCAGGTTGCTGGCTGATGGCGCTGAGGGCGGAGGCTGTCGGTTGCTCAGAAAACTCATCGCTGGATGCCTCACGTTGTCAGTAGGAAGAAGCATCTCTTTTTAAACGTTAAAGGAATTAAAAGCTCTCTCCAACGCCACCACAAATCTCTTTGCATGGTGAAACCATTTACACTTTGATTTGCTCATGGAATATATTTTAGAATACTTTCAAAATCAGCTGCTGGAGATGTATCTCATTCTTCTTAGCAGCTTTATAATATTCCCTTGTATGAATGTGTCATGCTTTACCAGACCAGCACGTGTGTGTTTGTTTTGTTTTGCTATTACACACGTGATTGAGTGTCTGTGGGTGTAGATATGGCTTCCTCTGTCTACAGTACCTTAATGAGTATGTTAAAAGCCTAGTAGGATTGAAAGTCACCTATGGGCTTAATTTTGGTAGAAATCTCCAAGTTGCCCTCTAAATAGTTTAGGTGAATAGACAGTGTTTTTAATCCTGCTTGTGAGTCAGGCATGCATAGAAAATTACGTAAAACCACAAACCAGCCCTCCCAACGTGCATCCAGATTAAATCCAGATTAAATACTTTTCCTCCTCTTTAATATTAGTATAATAACTATCGTCTTTTAGCTTAATACAAAGAAATGAAGTTATAAGTGAAGGTCAAACACAAGGAAAGCATCTTTGGAATTAACATTAAGGGACTGGAAAAAATTTTTTAATTTTGAAAATCACACCAAATGTACTTTCTTTACCTATCAATGTGGTCTGTGTTTTCTAGAGATAATTAGTGAAGGAATTCTGCAATACAGAATTCTGTCTCAAACTTACTTTCTTTGTGTTTTAATTTGTCTTTGTTTAGTTTTCTTGCCTAAATCCAGCAGAAGCATTTATGTTATCTAAGGCTTTTGAAAACCACAGTCAAGCTTGTAGATTGAGGGATTTATATATTTTATTTTGTTCAGTTCAGTTCAGTCGCTCAATTGTCTCCAACCCTTTGCTACCCCATGAATCGCAGCACGCCAGGCCTCCCTGTCCATCACCAACTCCCGGAGTTCACTCAAACTCGTGTCCATTGAGTGGGTGATACCATCCAGCCATCTCATCCTCTGTCATCCCCTTCTCCTCCTGCCCCCAATCCCTCCCAGCATCAGGGTCTTTTCCAATGAGTCAACTCCGCATGAGGTGGCCAAAGTATTGGAGCTTCAGTTTCAGCATCAGTCCTTCCAATGAACACCCAGGGCTGATCTCCTTTAGGATGGACTGGTTGGATCTCCTTGCAGTCCAAGGGACTCTCAAGAGTCTTCTCCAACACCACACTTCAAAAGCATCAATTCTTCAGTGCTCAGCTTTCTTCACAGTCCAACTCTCACATCCGTACATGATCAGTGAAAAAACCGTAGCCTTGACTAGAAGGACCTTTGTTGGCAAAGTAATATCTCTGCTTTTGAATACGCTATGTAGGTTGGTCATAACTTTCCTTCCAAGGAGTAAGCATCTTTTAATTTCATGGCTGCAATCACCATCTGCAGTGATTTTAGAGCCCCCAAAAATAAAGTCTGCCACTGTTTCCCCATCTATTTCCCATGAAGTGATGGGACCGGATGCCATGATCTTAATTTTCCGAATGTTGA
>SJYX01004656.1:54435-86726 GCA_006410675.1 Oreotragus oreotragus
TACCATTTCTGTCCTTTATTGTGCCCATGTTTGCATGAAATGTTCCCTTGGTATCACTAATTTTCTTGAAGAGATCTCTAGTCTTTCCCATTCTATTGTTTTCTTCTATTTCTTTGCATTGATCACTGAGGAAGGCTTTCTTATCTCTCCTTGCTATTCTCTGGAACTCTGCATTCAGATGGGTATATCTTTCCTTTTCTCCTTTGCCTTTCGCTTCTCTTCTTTTCTCAGCTATTTGTAAGGCCTCCTCAGGCAGCTATTTTGCCTTTTGCATTTCTTTTTCTTGGTCTTGATCACTGGCTACTGTACAATGACATGAAACTCCATGCATAGTTCTTCAGGCACTCTGTCTATCAGATCTAATCCCTTGAATCTATGTGTCACTTCTACTATATAATTGTAAGGGATTTGATTTAGGTCATACCTGAGTGGTCTAGTGGTTTCCCCTACTTTCTTCAATTTAAGTCTGAATTTTGCAATAAAGAGTTCATGATCTGAGCCACAGTCAGCTCCCAGCCTTGTTTTTGCTGATTGTATAGAGCTTCTCCATCTTTGGCTACAAAGAATATAATCAATCTGATTTCAGTGTTGATCATCTGATGATGTCAATGTGTATAGTCTTGTCTCATGTTGTTGGAAGAGGGTGTTTGCTATGACCAGTACATTTTCTTGGCAAATGTATGACCAGTACATTTTCTTGGCAAAACTCTGTTAGCCTTTGCCCTGCTTCATTTTGTACTCCAAGGCCTAATTTGCCTGTCACTCCAGGTATCCCTTGACTTCCTACTTTTGCATTCCAGTCCCCTGTAATGAAAAAGACATCTCTTTTGATGTTAGTTCTAAGAGGTCTTATAGGTTTTCATAGAACCATTCAACTTCAGCTTCTTCAGTGTTAGTGGTTGGGGCATAGACTTGGATTACTGTGATATTGAATGGTTTGCCTGGAAAGGAACAGAGATCATTTTGTCATTTTTAAGACTGCACCCAAAAACTATGTTTTGGATTCTTTTCTTGACTTATGAGGCTACTCCATTTCTTCTAAGGGATTCTTGCTGACAGTACTAGATATAATGGTCTTCTGAATTAAATTCACCCATTGCAGTCCATTTTAGTTCACTGATCCCTAAAATGTCGATGTTCATTCTTACCATCTCCTCTTTGACCACTTCCAATTTGCCTTGATTCATGGACCTAACATTCCAGGTTCCTATGCAATGCTGTTTTTTATAGCATCGGACTTTACTTCCATCACTGGTCACATCCACAACTGTGTGTTGTTTTTGTTTTGGCTCCATCTTTTCATTCTTTCTGCAGTTATTTCTCCTCTCTTCTCCAGTAGCATATCAGGCACCTACTGACCTGGGGAGTTCATCTTTCAGTGTCATATCTTTTTGCCTTTTCATAGTGGTCATGGGGTTCTCAAGGCAAGAATACTGAAGTGGTTTGCCATTCCCTTCTCCAGTAGACCACATTTTGTCAGACCTCTCCACCACGACCTGTCTGTCTTGGGTTGCCCTACGGCATGGTTCAGTTTCATTGAATTAGACAAGGCTGTGGTCCATGTGATCAGTTGGATTCATTTTCTGTGGTTGTGGTTTTCATTCTGTCTGCCCTCTGAGGGATAAGGATAAGAGGCTTATGGAAGCTTCCTGATAGGAGAGACTGACTGTGGGGAAACTGGATCTTGTTCTAATGGGCGGGGCCATGCTCAGTAAATCTTTAATCCAATTTTCTGTTGATGGGCGGGACTGTGTTCCCTCCCTGTTGTCTGACCTGAGAGCAAACCATGGTGGAGATAATGAAGAAAATGGCGACCTCCTTCAAAAGGTCCTGTGCATGCTCTGCCACACTCAGTGCACCCAGCCCTGCAGCAGGCCACCACCGACCCACACATCTGCCAGAGACTCCTGGACACTCAGAGGCAAGTCTGGGTCAGTCTCTTGTGAGGTCACTGCTCCTTTCTCCTGGGTCCTGGTGTGAAGAAGGTTTTATTTGTGCCCCCCAAGAGTCTGTTTCCCAGTCCTGTGTAAGTTCTGGCGGCTCTATGGTAGAGTTAATGGCGACCTCTTCCAAGAGGACTTACGCGATACCTGGGTCTGTTGCACCCAGAGCCCCTACTCTGGTGGCAAGGCACTGCTGACGCGTACCTCCACAGAAGACTCAGACCCTCAGAAGCAAGCATGGCTCAGTCTCTGTGGGGTCTCCTGGTGGACACAAGGTTGTGTTTGAACCCTCTGAGTGTCTCCGGAAGGTATGGGGTTTGATTCTAAACAGAATTTCACCATCTTTCTGGGACTTTCTCCTTTGCCCTTAGACATGCAGTATCTTTTTTTGGTGGGATCCAACATTCTCCTGGAGAAGGCAGTGGCACCCCACTCCAGTTCTCTTGTCTGGAAAATCCCATGGACGGAGGAGCCTGGTAGGCTGCAGTCCATGAGGTTGCTAAGAGTCGGACACGACAAGTGACTTCACTTTCACTTTCATGCATTGGAGAAGGAAATGGCAACCCACTCCAGTGTTCTTGCCTGGAGAATCCCAGGGATAGGGGAGCCTGGTGGGAGGCCATCTATGGGGTCGCACGGAATCGGACACGACTGAAGCGACTTAGCAGCAGCAGCAGCAGCAACATTCTCCTGTCAATGGTTGTTCAGCAGCGAGTTGTAATTTTGGAGTTCTCACAGGAGATGAGCGCCCGTCCTTCTACTCCATCTTGTAGACCTAAGCACTTCCCAAATGCCCCTCCTCGTAATACCACACTGGGGATTAGGATTTCAATATATGAATTTTGAGGGACAAAAACATTCAGTTTATCACACCACACCCAAACCTACTCAGCCTATAATACACCAACAATACCTCAGGGGTGTCCATGAACTCCATGCTTCCTTAGTTCAGACCCCTTCCTCTCAGCCCCCTGAGTCCTTGGCTCCTATAAGCCAGGCAGAGAGTATGTGAGAGGAGCCCCCTTTCCACTCTCCCCTTGTGCCCTGTATGTAGCTTTGCCGTAATCCTTAGCACAGGGTACAGCAATCAAATGTTCACACACTCATCTCCCACTCTGACTGCTTATACTGAAAGAAGACACTCTGTGTGACTAATGGAACATCTCCAGTCCTCAGCATTGCTGCTAAATGATGGCTCTTGAATGAATAAATTAGTAACTAGGCGTTCTGGCTGAAGGGGAAGGGGAGAGTTTAAGTATCTGTGCCTAAGAAGACAAGTCAGAACAGCCCCTTGCAGAGGTTATTGGAGAGGCCTTTGGCAATAGGCTGTCAGTTTCTGTCGATGTCTGCATTATTCATGAGCCTGATGCTACTTCTGTATCATCCGTGCTGGGCCACCAGTGAGTGCAGACCCGCCCCCCCCGCCGACCGAGAGATGCCACATTTCCCCAGTGAACTCTTGTGCTTCCTCTGAAGGCTCTTTTCAAGAACAAACGCTCATTGACTTAATTAATCTTACCTCTGAAAGTGTGATTTGCGAACTCAAAGGCAGGTAACAGTTGAAAGCTACTGTTAACTAGAAATCAAAATTTCAGGCTAACAAATACAGAAGGATAGGTATCACACTGAAATAGAAGAAAATCTAGAAATAAACCCATAACTGATTTACAAACTAGATGGTGGGAATAACAGATTATCCTTTGTGACACCAGAACAAGAAAAAAAAAAAAAATAGGGTTGTAAGGGAACTGAAATTAGTTGTCCTTTGCTTAGTGCTACCAACCATCACTTCATCAAAAGATGTTTTCAAGCCCTTTTGCTTTACCAGAGAAGAAGGAAAGGAATGTAGGAGGGTCTGTCTGTGTGTTTGCAACCTCAGGGCCTGCCTCTCCCATTTATTTATACCACCTACAGTCTGCCAGGTTCCCTCTGTCCATGAAATTCTCCAGGCAAGAACACTGGAGTAGGTCAGGGGATCTGACCCAGGGATTGAACCTGGGTCTCCTGCATTACAGGCAGATTCTTTACCTTGTGAGCCACAGGGAAGCCCTATTTATAACACCAGCTTTTGCCAATTTCAATCTCCATTATCCAGCCTTCCTCCAAACCTTCCACTGCTGCCTTGTGGTTGTAAAGTAAAAAACTGTTACCCATGTGTGACCTTGTGTGACTTCCGTTCTTACACAGATACCACTGGTGTTCATAGTGTTTCCTGGGGCACATTGGACCAGGATTGGGGGCTGGCCTTGCTTCTCAGTAGCCTGCAGGTCTTAGTTCTTGCTTAACCCCAAAGTATATAGTTGGACCTCCCATGAGGCTTCCTGGATTCCCATCACAAGGATCTCTGGAGGTCTCACCTGCCAGCCTCCAGACTTGTCTGGTCATGACTGAGCTTGAACTAGACACACAGTTTATTGGGTTTTGTTTTTTTTATTTTTTTTTATCATTTTATTAGGAATAATTCCAAATGGGTTATGAAGAAAACGTATTCACTGAGTTTGATGAGTTTTCCAAAAACTCTTAATGAAGATATGTTCACCAATAAACAATAAAACATCAGCAGAACTATCATATACTGAGCAGTCAGGCTGATACCAAAAGCAACATGCAACATAAAAAAGATACAATATAAAGGAAGACAATCTGTTGAGGATTAAAAATCATCTCCATATGCACTCTTTGCATCTAGCACAGAACTAATTATCAAATCCAAACCACCACCAAGGTAAGCTTGGCTGATGGAAGCCAAGAGTCAATAAAAATGGGGGGAGAAATAGAAGTTCCTCAGTGCAAGATCTGAATAGTGTTTTGGAGCATTTCCCTGGCTGGTACAAGCAGTATTAAAAAATCTTTTTGGCAAGGGGGGAAAATAAATGCAAATGGAATTCTACATTTCTTTTTAAACCAGCAGTCTGTCCCAGGAATGATAAAGGTATCATTAAAGTAGCAGGGGGTAACTTTAAAACATTATTCCTTGTGGGCTCAAAAAAAAAAAAAAAATTCAAAATGGATTTATTTAAAAGGTGTCACATTAGCTACCTCCAGGCATCATTTAGGCTTAAGGGAAGTAAAATTAAAAGAGGACACTTTTTTTTTCCCCCAAGTTAAGGAGAATCTCTTTAAAACCAAGCATATTGCTAAATGACAACATTATACTTGGTAAACAATACTTGGCAACAAAATAAGTTTAAATGCAGTAATATTCTGCCCAAACCAGTCCCAGATACTGTTTAATAACCAAGATGCGGACTAATTTTGTTGTAAAAAGCCTAGACCAATACTATCAAACATGTCCTTGGATAGATATCCAGCTTCATTTAACGTTTTGAAAGCTCATTTGACAGCCAGTCAAGTCCCTCACACAGACCAGTTCCTTGTGTAGCACAAGTGGCTTGAACATACCATGTTCTGTTATGAAGGGACTGAAGACCTAATTTACTTGTCATTTCACTAATGGCCATAGCATTCGGCAAGTCCTGTTCGTTTGCAAAAAGCAGCAACACTGCATCTCCCACCTCATCCTCCTGAAGCACTTTCTGCAGCTTTTCTGCTCCTTCCTGAATTCTTTCACGATCATTGCTAATACTGCAAAAATAAGACCCTGGCTATTTTGAAAGAAATGCCTCCAGAGAGGCCTAATTTTATCTTGACCACCAACACCCCATACTTTGAAACAAATATTCTACTGTTTCCACATTAAAACCAGTGGTAGGAATGGGGGTGACTATCTCCCCTAACTTCAGTTTATACAGAAAGGTCGTCTTGCCAGCAGCATCCAATTCAACCATCAAAATGCGCATCTGCTTCTTGCCGAAGAGGCGAAGAGGCGGGCGAAGAGGCGGGCGAAGAGGGAGGAGATGGCGAGGCCCTGGGCGGTTGTGGCACTTGCAATGGGCAGGAGGAGCAAAGGGGGTTGGGGGCGTCCCCGGGCCTTCTGCTTTTACGCTCCCAGAAAACTCAGCGAGGAAAGAGCTGCTGAGGAAGAAAGACGGCTGCGGGGACGGTTCGCTAGCCGGCGTGTCCGAAGACGCTCCCGGACAGCGGGGTGAGACTGGCGGGGCAGCCGCGGCTCCGGCGTTAAATCTTCGGCTGTGCCACGTNACTCAGCGAGGAAAGAGCTGCTGAGGAAGAAAGACGGCTGCGGGGACGGTTCGCTAGCCGGCGTGTCCGAAGACGCTCCCGGACAGCGGGGTGAGACTGGCGGGGCAGCCGCGGCTCCGGCGTTAAATCTTCGGCTGTGCCACGTCACGCGGCAGCCGCGGCGGCCGGGCAGCGGCCCCTCCAACGCCGCCCGATTCGCGTCACCGCCGCCCCATCCCCCTGCGCTTCCGGCGCTGCCCGCACACAGTGTAGCTGCTCCCTCTCGGCCCCCTGCCACCTACAACTTAACACAGTTTTAGGAAAGACCCTGGTGGCTGAGAGGTTAAAGCGTCTGCCTCCAATGCGGGAGACCTGGGTTCGATCCCTGGATTGGGAAGATCCCCTGGAGAAGGAAATGGCAATCCACTCCAGTATTCTTGCCTGGAGAAGCCTAGTAGATTACAGTCCACGGGGACTCGCAGAGTCGGACACGACTGAGCGACTTTACCTTACCTTACCTTTAGGAAAGACTGTGCTAGTGGCAGTGAGAAGAAACGCCCTAACAGATGCTCCAAATCTATGAGCTGTGACTCTAAGAGGGCAGAGATAAAAAGCCTCTCCTTGTAGACTTGGGTAGATTACATTCACATGTGAATCAATCCAGACTTTTAACAGAAGTACTCAAGTACATTGACTGAACTGTGTTCTCAATTTCCTTCATCCATAATCTTCTTGTGTGTTCCTATGGTCTAAAATTCCAGTGTAATTTTCCTTTATGAGAAGAGCTGATTAGTAAGCCTGATTCATCTGCTGACACATCAGGACACATTCTATTAACTAGGAGCTCTGTGTGCCTTCTTTTGTAAGTCAGAGTTTTTAGGAAACAGCTTGTTTAATAAATTTTTTCTTAACTTAGTGTGAGTACATGATATAATTTTATCAGAGTCTTGCTGCAAAAGAAAAGGCCTTTAGCAGGCTAATTCAGAGGTTTCTCCTTTGAAGGAGACATTTATGTAAGAAAAATTTTGTTAGAAGAAAACTAGTTCAAGATCAATAGATTCTTAGCCAATAATCAGCTGTAAGTCAGCCAGATGAAGGGGTAACAGGTCTTCCATTAAATTCCATTAGAAAAATTGCTTAACCATTTTAGCAGGAATTCTCATTTCTTACATTGGAGAAAGAGTTTCCGGTTCCAGACTAAGTTTGAACCGATTGAGTTAAGCTATATCTCTGTTACATGAGACTCTCTTCTTTCTTGGAAGGAACGGGGTTTTAATGGACATTTCCCAGAATACTTGCAATCTGGGTCAAAGACAAATGTCCAGATGGGAAAAGGAAACAGTTCCCTCCCCTGTTTGTTTCCCCCTCCCTCCCCCTCTTCTCTCTCTCTTTCTCCTTTCTTACATGCCTCCCTTATCACCACCCACACATTCTCAATTTATTTTTGGCTCCATCAATTTATTTTTGGTAGATATTAGTTAATCTCATATATTAAAATCACATATCTGAAATCTAGAAAAATGGTACAAATGATACTATTTGCAAAGCAGAAACAGAGATGCAGATGGAGAGAATAAAGGTATGGATACCAAGGAGGGAAGTGAAAAGTGAAAGTGAAGTCGCTCAGTTGTGTCTGACTCTTTGTGACTCCATGGACTATAGGCTACCAGGCTCCTCAGTCCATGGCATTTTCCAAGAATACTGGAGTGGGTTACCATTTCCTTCTCCAGGAGATCTTCCTGACCCAGGGATTGAACCTGGGTCTCCTGCATTGCAGGCGGACGCTTTACCATCTGAGCCACAGGGGAAGTCCAAGGGGGGGAAGAGGGTAAGATAAATTGGGGAATTGGGATTGACATATATACACTATTATGTATAAAATAGACAACTAATGAGAGTCTGCTGTATAGCACAGGAAACTCTACTTACTGCTCTGTGGTGACCTAAATGGGAAGGAAAGTCAGGGGAGAGGGGATATATGTGTATAGCTGATTCACTTTGCTGTACAGCAGAAACTAACACAATGTTATAAAGCAACTATACTCTAGTAAAAAATTTATATATATATATAGCTAACTTAATACAAGTGAAAAATATTTAGTGAGCAATGTTAACTAGTATTTACAATTTTTAGTCTATTTTCAATTCTGCAACTCCATGTTGGCTTAATTAATGAGCTATAGAAATTGCCATTATTTCATCTACATGAGAAATTTTTGTAGTACCCACTAGCTTCAAGGTTTTATGTCAGATTCCATGGGAGAGTGATGGAAAGATGAATAAGGACATGGTTCTTGGTACTGAAAGCTTAACATCCAGTGGAAGACAAATACCCTACTTGAAAACCTGCAAGTTAACTTTTGACTGACTATTCCTTCTTTTATGTAGGTCTTGATTGAGCACAGCAGTACCGATGTTAATCTGGAAGGAGAAAATGGAAACACAGCTCTGATAATCACATGTTTCACAGATAACAGTGAAGCCATGCAGCTTTTGGTTTGTATTTTATTTATATTTTTTCCTATTTTCTTTATCCTTTAGTACAGCATGAATTTTTGTTCTTTAAAACAGCTTTCCGGGACTTCCCAGGTGGTTCAGTGGTTAAGACTCCATGTTTCCAATGCAAGGGACACAGGTTCGATCCCTGGCCAGGGAACTGAGGTCCCATGTGCCATGTGGTGTGGCCAAAAAATAAAAAATAAATAAAACTATTTTCAGTTTCTCTTTCAGCAAAATATAAAATGTAGAAAGTGTGTCAGAAAAAATAGTTCTGTGAGTTTGAGTACATGTTCACACCCCTTAGGGCTTCCTTGATGGCTCAGCAGGTAAAGAATCTGGCTGCAATGTAGGACACTTGGGTTCAATCCCGGGGTCAGGAAGAGCCCCTGGAGGAGGGCAACACAAGCCACTCCGGTATTCTTGCCTGGAGAATCCCATGGACAGAGGAGCCTGGTGGACTCTAGTTCACGGGGTCACAAAGAGGCGGACAGACCTGGAGCAACTGAGTACACCCCTTAAATCTTAAATGAGTCTGAAATTTCCTCCAGAAGACAAATAGGAAAGCATTACAGAGAACATGAAATGACTGAAGTGAAAAGAAAATATCAACAAGAAAAATTAATGTGAGACTGGTGGTCAGACCTAGAATGAAAGTCATTCAGTCGTATCTGACTCTTTGTGATCCCATGGACTACTGGAGTGGGTAGCCTTTCCCTTCTCCAGGGGGTCTTCCAAACCCAGGGATCGAACCCAGGTCTTCCGCATTGCGGGCAGATTCTTTGCCAGCTGAGCCACCAGGGAAGCCAAAGAATACTGGAGTGAGTAGCCTATCCCTTGTCCAGGAGTACTTCCCGACCCAGGAATCGAACAGGGGTCTCCTGCGTTGCAGGCAGATTCTCTACCAGCTGAGCTATCAGGGAAGCCCAGAATACAAAAGACAAAGCATAATGGCCGGTATGTGCATAAAGGTGAATCATACTTGGGGCTCTGAGCTTCTGAATTGTCAAAGGAAAGATGAAGATTGTTATTTGCAAAATTATTGTTGGGCCCTGAAATAGAAGCCAGGAGAAACAGCCATATCTGTTTCCAAGATGAGAAGAAACAGCTGCCCTGGGTTCTCAGAAAGGGACCCTTGCACGATATAATGACTCAGCTCCTCAGCCATAGCCCAGCAAGAAGAGCCAGCCTTCTCTCTGGTGAGATTTCTCAGGATGATCCAGTCCAACTCTTCAGGTGTCTATCACCATGGCTGAGTCCTCCTCCATAGTGCCCCTTCTGAGTGTAGTATTAGAATTTCATCAAAGAGCTTTCTTTCAAATATTCCTCAATCACTTGTACATTATTCAGGCCAGATTTTCTATTTTTAGCACTTGCTTTTCCCTCTCCACCACCTCCAGGGAGTAAATAAAGTGAAATAAAATAATTTCAGACTATCTGTGGGATATTTCAAATTACAAATACCTTCTAACATATTTACTAGATATACTTGGATGAAAATATATATTCTTATAAGCTTTCATGATTGGACCAAATAAAGAATTTTAAAACATTTAGCTTTTTTTGGTCCAATCATGACAGCTATACTGGGAAATTCCATGGACAGAGGAGCCTGGTGGGCTAGTCCATGAGATCACAAGAGTCAGAAACAACTTAGCAACTAAACCAAGAACCAGCCAACCACAATGGAAAAACCTCAAGCAAAAATCAACAAAATTAGAAATTGCAAAAGGATTTAATTGAATATGAAGGAGAATTTTTAAATGGCAAAAGATCAGTATGCAATCCTATCCTGAAAATTTGAAAATTATTTTTAATGGATACATGTGCTGTGCTTAGTTACTCAGTCGTGTCCAACTCTTTGCGACCCCAAGGANAGCCCAGTGTTTCTAATGATGTACTCTGCATATAAGTTAAATAAGCAGGATGACAATATACAGCCTTGATGTACACCTTTTCCTATTTATAAAGTAGACATAATAATAATTCCAAAACTTGAGAGCTCCCCCCAAAGAAAAATGTAGATCAATTTCACATAGATGCAGTCTTAAAAATACTAGCAATTAACTCATCAAAATAATGAAAAGTACCGTGTAATACCACATTGGCCTTATCTAGGGACTGTATGGAGAGTTCAGTATTAGTTTAGATTATAATCCATTGATTGACCTGAGCCAACAAAGCATATGATTATATTGATCTGTTTATCTTTAAATGGATATAAAATTATCTGTATTTTCACAGATTTATAAGAAAAAGACAGTGCTCCATAGAAAACTGGCAAGAGGCACATAAAGTTTATTTAATTTCTCTAGTAATCAAAAAGGAAGATATTAAAACAATGAGATTTTTTTAAATTTCTTAAATTGAAAGGATAAAAATTCCTTATTGATTGAAAATGTAATGAGTGTTAGAAAATGTAATGAGTTGGGGAATGTCATTCACTATTGGCACAAATGTATTTTGACTCATCAATCCCAATTCTTGGAATACATCTCAAGGAGATAATTAAAGATATCACTGATATTAACACCAGGAAAACTGAGAAAAAGTTGAAATTCAGTAATAGGGATTCATTGTATGAAGTTTTGTGTACCCCCAAATGGAATATGTATTTAATAAAATCATGTAATATAAGAATATTAATAAAATACTTTTTTAAATGGTATGATCACATAGTATACACATAAATATCACTTACTCAAAGAAGACAGAAAATACTGTCTTCTAAATGTAAAACAATGCTGCCCCTAGAAAGCAAGATGATACATGTATTTGCTTCTTCACACTTTTTTGCTTTTTCAAAATCTCTCACTCTGTGGTAAGAGGTACTTAAAACCGAAATCCAGTGTCTATAGAAAATGATGATTGAGAATGGCTGACTCAGAGGTGAAGGTAATATATCATTCTGTTCATTTTAACAACTTTTTAGTAGAGAACATTCATTAATAAAAATGTCTGATTTTCATGATTTAATACAAGTGCTGGTCTAATCATTTGTTAATTGCACAAATGAAAGGAAAATGATCTGGGAAATATTATCACTTTATTTGTATAAGGAAATGAGAAAGGGTATAGGAGCAATCGTGATGTTTTTTAAAATCTCTTTAATTTCACTAAAAACGTGTTGACTTTGGTGGAAGATCAAGTTGAAATTTTTGTATCTATGTTGTTACTTTGTCATTAGAAAATTTAAAGTGTCTTTAGTTCAGAATGTTAGCTTAGTTCCAAAATTACTTTTTTGTCCAGATTTCATACCATACAAAGCTTTCCTATGTAAATAATTTTACATAGGCACAGAGTAGCAAAAGTTATGGGAGAGGCATATAAATTCTTGTCCATCTTTGTGATGGGTTTATCTTTGTCATTTGACTTCTTTTTTGTTTTTCTTTTGTTCCAGTTAAATAAAGGAGCTAAGCCATGTAAATCAAATAAATGGGGGTGCTTCCCTATTCACCAGGCAGCATTTTCGGGTGCCAAAAAATGCATGGAAATAATATTAAAGTTTGGTGAGTAGAAGCTTTCCTCCATCATGTACTATAAGGAAGCCTATTTTGGTGGATGTTATTGAGAAATAATATAATTTATACCCGGGCTTTTAGGTAAGTCTAAAAGTCCTCTCTTCTTTTTTTTTTTTTTTTTAATATTTATTCATAGCATTTATTCTCTTGAATTTTATTTTCTCCTAAAGGTGAGGAACATGGGTATAGCAGACTGTCTCACATTAACTTTGTGAACAGTGGGAAAGCCAGCCCTCTCCACATGGCAGTTCAAAGTGGGGACTTGGACATGATTAAAATGTGCCTGGACAATGGTGCACAGCTGGACCTGCTAGAGGTAACTGTTCAGATTCCTCCTGTAGAATTGCTCATATTCTATTTGCCAAAGTGCCCTACAGCTCTTTCACAGTTAATTTGGATAGATGTTACTTCCTGCTATTCATGCAAAAGCGGAAAAAGAGATTCTCTCAAATTTTAATCTATCTAAAGAATTTTGAGAGCTACCAAAGACAGTTGCAAACACAGATACAGATACAGTAGAGATAAAGACACTGATGATAGAAGCTAAGTACAGTCAGAGCTGTCAAGAACTGTCACCTTGCAAGGAAATAAAGTTGCTAGCTATGACTTTTATGTTGAGGCTTCTCAATAGGTGAAACTGATTACTCTTTGCCATCTTAAATTCCATACTCCTTGATTTTGTTGGACTGGGAAGAAAAAAGCAACTGAATTTAGGTTTGATCCTTAAATTAGGATGGACTATTGATTGATGCTGATATCAAAACTCTTTACAGAAAGGGAAGTGCACAGCCCTTCATTTTGCTGCCACTCAGGGAGCCACTGAGATCGTTAAGCTGATGGTATCTTCCTATTCTGGCAGCAGCGATATTGTTAATGAGGTGGATGGAAATCACGAGACACTGCTTCACAGGCAAGTTTTCCTCCTATCATTCTGAGTACAGATTTTTCGTCTTCATGTGTTTAATTAAGAAGACAAGACACAGTTACTGCTTATGGTAGCAGAGAATCCACAGTTTAAAGAACAGAGCAGAGATAACAAGGATCCTGTAGTTCAACTGCAATCTCTATGCTCCTCTGGAATCAAAAATAGAAAGTTGAATAGATTTTCATAGGATAAACTCTCCGGTGGAATATTCTGGATCAGTTCTTTGTCCAGTGGCTATAGGCTCAAGATTCACTTCCTATATGCTCAGGAGATCAACATACATGGCTTTTCAAAACCTTTCTAACCTGTTTCAGGTCCTCACATGTGTGTTATCTTCATTCTCAGTGGGGATAATGGAACAGATACATATGACTGGACCACTTTTCCCACCTGATTTCCCTTTCCACGTAGTCCCACAATTACATGTAAAAGTTCTCAAAACGTATATGTACTTAGTTTTAAGGAATGATAACCAAGTTCCAAAGAAGAGAAATACTTCTGTTGAGTTTAACAGAAATACACATCAGATAAAAGCATCTGAAATTATAGGCTTACTAGCTGCTAAAACAGGAAACAGGCAGTGTAGACTGAGCGTTCAATTCCTTGCAAAGACAAAAACTGGCTGTTCCCTATGTGAGTGAAAGAAATGGCTGAGAAGGGGCTTTGCTGTCTCTGTCTCTATCTTTCACCATCTCTGTCTGTCTGTCTGTCTGTCTGTCTCTCACACACACACGCACACAATATGCATGGAGGCAGAGCTAGAAGCTTGGAATGGCAGAAGAAGAGCTGAGATCATCTCAATAAGTAACTGAACCAAGAAATCTACACTATCCCATAGTGGAAAAGAAACTCTAGCTACCAATCTAAGATCTGGTTCTACACTGGGGAGGTGGAGGCGTGAGTGTACACGTTAGCAAAACCACTAGCTATAATGGCTATGCATGAACAGAAGGAACTCCAAGGAACTTCCATGCAGGATGAGTTTAAAATTTCATAGCATAAAGGAAATTCATAAGATTATAACAATCCAATCGACAAAAGGCTAATTTACTTCCAAAGGAATAGAAATAACAGGGCAATTTATAAATAATTTCAAAATAAAGGTATTTAAAACTTTCAGAAATTTAAAAGAAGGAATGGTCAATTATGTAAAGTAAATGTATTAAGAGAAGGCATTATGGAAAACAAATTGGCATTTATGAATGAAAGATTGGTGATGTGAAAAAGATGCAGTTGGAAACCCTAGACAGGAAAAAATAAAACAAATATTGAAATAAAACAAAAACTCAGTAGACAGATTAACCTCTAGACCAGATATTTTTCAAACTACTACACGTTAGAATCCTGTGAGGAATTTATAAAATCCCAACATTAATTCATACTCAGATTACATCAGCATTGCTGATGACTCGCAGGAATTTTTAAAAACTCTTTATGATGCCAATGTTTAGCCAATTCAGAAACCTAGTGATCTGAGTGTAGTTAAAATGTGTACATTTACACTAGAGCTTTAATATACAAATATGCACAAGAAGGAGTTATTTTAGGATAACAGACCCATCTACCTGACCAAAAAATATACTTAGCCTGGTGACTAGCTGGACACTTTCAACTTGAGTTGGCTGAAGATTTCTTGGACTAGTTCAGTCCAATTCTGATGAACCTAATGCTGATCTGTGATCCTGGAATGTCCTTTTTAATAGCTGGTGACACTGGAGTTTATCTTGAGCTTCAAAGGAAAGTTTGTTCCTCGGTCTACAGCTTGTTTTGCTGCTGTAGGGCAAAGATCTCAGTGGTGTGCAGGCCACACTTGGAGTACCGGAGCTCTAGACTGAGAAGATACAGAACACATCAAATGGGGCCTTAAATTAACATTAGTTGACTCTTAAAATTACTCAATACATCTAATAACATTTAGAATGCAACCTCTTGTGAATTTTGAATGAAAACTGGCAAGCTGATACTAAGACTTATACACAGAATGTTAAGAATAGAGGAGATAGTCTTGAGTAGGAACAAAGAAATAAGATTTGCATTAGGAAACAGACTTTTCAATCATTGGTATTAACATTTGTTATGGTGATGCTTTAATATAGATTAAAAATCTGTATTTGCTGTATTAATTAACACTATCCTTATGGCTGCTTGTGAGATGATACCAAGTGACTTCAATTATATCCACTGGTTTTCTTTTGGCTTCCTAAAACTTTAAGAAAGCTAACACTGCCTTGTTAATGTTTGCCAGCAAAGGGGCATTGTGAACCCTGCAGGTAAATCTTAGCTGTACCTTGTATGCAATTGTTGCTATTTCTCATGGTCACAGTGGTAATAGCCAGTTTTTTGGGCCTTTTATTTTAAACCCTTAGGACAGATTTTACTGTTCGCTTCAGAACATGTTCATGATGGTTTTTTACAAGGAGAAAATAGGTTTGCAGACAGATGAGGAAGAAAATCTTATGATGTATTTGATCTTTCGCTATTACCCCTACTTGAAAAGTTACCCTAATCAGAATCCAATTGTAGATTTTGAAAGGTTATTAACTCCCTAGACTTTTATCATGGTATTCAATGATCCTTTAAATTCACTTTCTGAGTATATTGAATAGTAGCTTTATTTTGTATATTTATGTCAATAGTTCCTTAATATGCTTATAATTCTCTTTTTGCAGAGCCTCATTATTTGATCACCATGAACTAGCTGACTACTTAATTTCAGTGGTAACTATTCCTTTGACAGATTTATTTTTTATTACTATTTATGATTGAAAAATCATATAATTACATACCATGAATCTTCAAAATTCAGCCAAATTTTTCAAATTGGGGTATACTGCTTTACAATATTGTGTTAGTTTCTGCTGTACAATTAAGTGATTCAGCTACGAGTACACACACATCCCCCTCCTCTTGGATCTCCCTCCCACTCCCCCATCCCATCCATCTAGGTCGCCACAGAGCGCCAAGCTGAGGTTCCTGTGCTATACAGCAAGTTCCCACTAGCTGTTTTACACATGGTAGTATATATGTCTATCCCATTCTCCCAGTTCATCCACCCTTTCCTACCCCTGTGTCCACACATCTGTTCTCTACATCTTCATTCCTGCCTGCAAATAGGTTCATCTGTACCATTGCTCTGTATTCCACACATATGCATTGATATACAATAGTTGTTTTTCGCTTTGATTTCTTGCCTACAAGCAAAAGAGTTTACAAAAAGATGATTGATACATTTGCAAAACATTGTGAAAATTTCTTCCATGTCTTTAATTTTGTATCTCTGACGAGGAGTGTACACTAAGCTGACTGTGATAATCACTACATGATATCTGTAAGTCCAATTATTATGCCACACACCTTAAAGTTATACAATGCTGTGTGTCAGTTATGAAAGTGAAAGTGTTAGTAGCTCAGTCGTGTCTGACTCTCTGTGACCCCGTGAGCCCACCAGTCTCCTCTGTCCATGGAAATTTCCAGGCAAGAATACTGGAGTGGGTTGCCATTCTCTTTTCCAGGGGATCTTCCCAACCCAGGGATCAAACATGGGCCTCCTGCATTGCAGGCAAATTCTTTACTGTCTGAGCCACCTTGGAAGAACTGATGCTAAAGCTGAAGCTCCAATACTTTGGCCACCTGATGTGAAGAGCCAACTCATTGGAAAAGACCCTGAATGCTGGGAAAGACTGAAGGCAAAGGAGAAGGGGGTGGTGGAGGATTAAATGGTTAGATAGCATCATTGACTCAATGGACATGAATTTGAGCAAACGCCAGGAGACACTGGAGAACAGAGTAGCCTGGCATGCTGCAGTCCATGGGGTCACCAAGAGTTGGACATGACTTAGCAACTGAATGACAAGATGTCAATTATATCTCAATAAAACTAGAAGAAAAAAAGATACTTGATACATTCACAAATAGGGTATATTGTATATGAATGCATAATGGCCAAACCTCATTGCCAGGAAGCTACAAGTACCAGACTGTACTTTTGATGCCCATATCAATGCATTTTTTGTGGGGAGTTGATAGGTTCATGGCAAGGAATGTGCTCCCGTGACTCAGTCCTGGGAAAGGGTCAGGCTTGTTGACTCTGTCAACCCCCCTTCAGTACAAGTGGCTTGCAGGTGGAGGCGGGACAGAAAGCATGTGCACCCTTCACCTTCTGTTATAATCTTCTACCCCCGCTGCCTCCATGCCAGCTATCAAACAATGAAAATGTGAAGAACTAAAAATACTGTCCAAGGTTTGTTACAAGTGAAAGCACAAGACCTTTCTCACTCTAAGAAATGCAATCAGGCAGCTTTTGGGTTCAATGTAAACCCTTTGTACAGATGAGTCTATGATGTATTTATTTAAGCCCCATCATATCAGTAACGAATGCAGTCTGGCCTGGAGTATTTAACATGTGCTTGTTGTCAATAGCAACTATTGAAATTGTGGTATTTACATAGGAGAATCCCTGGAAGACTCATTATAGCCCAGAGTTTTGTTATTTACATTTCCTGCAAATACAGCCCTCTCTTCACCTGTAAGAGGATGGCAGGACCTCACTGATCACTACCAGGCTGCCCCTGTCGTCTGTATTCAGTGGGTCCCAAAAGAACAGGATCCTAGCCCCAATCGGAGTTTAAGCTATTTTTATTACCCTGTGCAAAAGATAGAATTCTTTCCATGAACTTTTAAAAAGTTTTTGTTTCTTGTCATATCAAACATCATAACCATAATATGTAATGGTAAATACCAACTTATTCTCTTGAAATATATACATATGAGATGTGATTTCTTAAATGCAAAATTTTTTTAACATTTGACTAAAATTTTACTTTAGGATTTGAATGATTTCAATTCAGTTATTTCAGTTCATCTGTTTCAAATGAAGTAGAGTTTTTAAAAAGAGAACAGTTTTTTTTTTATGAGTTATAATTAACTCATACTATTATGTGAATTTCAGGTGTAGAGCATGATTCAATATTTATATACAATGAAAAGTGACCACCACAGCAAGTCCAGCTACCATCTGTCACCATGAAAGTTACAAAAAATGTTTTTCCTTATGATGAGAGCTCCCAGGATCCACTCTCTTGGCAATAGAAATGAATGATTTCTTGTGAATGCTTTTAAAGTGACAAATGCAATAAACTTATATTTTTTTAACCACAGATATTTAACAATCTTTTCTTACAGTGGGAACTAAACTAGTGATATAGGTCAACATTTTATGATTTCGGCAGGAAGATAGATCTACTGCCAGATGTCAGTCAAAAGATTAGCATGTGAGAAGGACTTCAGTTGTTGAAGTTATAGAATAATGCCTTGATTTTCTCTATGATTCATACAACGTGAATTACAGGGAAATGTCAAGCAGTCATGTGCGTGAGTGCTAGCTATATTTTGGACATTCTGTCCCAATGAATGAACATTAAGTTACAGATTGTAGTGTGAGCTGTTTTGTCTGTTCATAGGCTCTTTATTGAACAACTTGTTTTATTTTAGGGAGCAGATATTGATATCACCGATTCTGAAGGACGGTCTCCACTTCTATTAGCAACTGCTTCTGCATCCTGGAATACTGTAAATTTGCTCCTCTCTAAAGGTACTAAGAGGGATTGAGCCAGGCCTTTAGAACTTCTACTCGGTTTGGTTAAACATTCAGTGTCCATTTATTGGGCTAGGTGCTATGAACACAAATGGGATACTTCCCATATCTAGAATAATTTTCAGCCCAGTAGGGCATAATACTTGAAAAGATAACTTCAGAACAATAATTGATAACCTTTTACTAAACACTTTATCTGCATCCTCTCAGTGAACCAATCCACTTGATGGAGATGCTATAACTGTTCCCATTTTAGATACTAACCCGGTCTGATAATGAAGAAAAGAGATACCTTCACCTCTTCTCTCTTGATCTCTAATCTCTCTATAATTCTATTTTATGTTTTAAAAGATGAGACCTCATATATTAGATAATGTAATAAATCACACATTCTCTACGCCTTTGTACACACACATGCACACTGTAAGATAAACACACTTTAAACCATATTTAGTTTTCTTACCTAAATAAAGTTCCCTAATTTAAACACTGGCAAAGTTTTAAGTCAATCTTTTATTTTCTTACATTGAAAATTCCACCATAGGCTATGCTTTAAATAAATGAGTAGGAGTTGTATTTATATTGTGCTTTTTAGGTGCCCGTGTGGACATAAAAGATAATCTTGGACGTAATTTTTTGCATTTGATCGTTCAACAGCCTTATGGATTAAAAAATTTGCATCCTGAGTTTCTGCAGGTAATACATATGTGTGGATTTCCATAAAGTGAGTTGGGTTCAACAGAGAGTAAAGTGATTTCATTTATTATGATTTTTATTCCGTTGAAGGCTGAGTATGGAATTTACATTTTATTTTTAGAGAAAGATGTCATATTTGAATATTTACAATATAGTAGTGATGATTATGATGATGATAAAAATAAATTACATTGGGATTGTGTTCCAGGTTATGGAGAGTTTCCATATATCCTTATCTATAATAGAATGCCTTCCCTTCACTCTTGGGCCATTACGAATTGTGCATCAGTTGAGAAGTCAAGTACATGAATGGACTAGCAGCACTTCCTAATCAATGAAGAAAAACTACTCAACATGCTTGTTGACAAGTTGAAAGCATTATATTTATATGCACCAACTAATACTTATTGAGTGACTATTAGGTACATTTGAGGTGCATCATACTTTTAAAATAAATATATAAATAAATATAAATATAGTCTGTGTCCTAAAGAGTCAAGTATATTTGAATATCTAAAATATAAAATGTTTATGGATTGATTTAAGCTGCTCATTTGCCATTTTATTTTTATTTAAAAAGATAAAGTGATGCTAATTTCATTTTATTTTATTTGTTTTTTTAAAGTGATACTAATTTAACAGTTTTGCTAGTTTTGACTAACAGAGCACATTGACATTAAGCTGTTAAGTATTACTGGGCCGGGTGTGAGATGTGGAATGAAGGGAGAGATGAGAAGGTTGGTTTGTGGTCAAATACATTTGGAAAATGCTGGGTTTAAAATATTAAATACATTTCCTATTGTTAGGATTTCTCAGCGCCTTTAATACGGTAATATGCATTATAGGGAGACAGAGCACACATCTTCATTTATTTTACTCTAGTATCCTTGTGTGTGTTTTTAGTTGTTCAGTTGTGTCCAACTCTTTGTGACCCCATGGACTGTAGCCTGACAGACTCCTCTGTCCATGGGATTCTCCAGGCAAGAATACTGCAGTGGGTTGCCATTTCCTTCTCCAGGGGCTCTTCCCGACCCAGGGATCGAACTCACATATCTTGCATCTCCTGCATTGGCAGGCAGATTCTTTACCCCTAGCATCACCTGGGAAGTCCCTGGTATATAACCCTTAAGGTTATTTATACTTTCCACTCAAGGTGTATATATTGGTCCTTGTTAGAAAATACTATCCTACAAAATAGGTTGAAAAACACTCTGTTAACATCATCACAGAGTTATATTTAGAATGTCCATCTTTCCCATAGATGCAACATATAAAAGAGCTGGTGATGGACGAGGACAATGATGGGTGCACCCCTCTGCACTATGCATGTCGACAGGGGGTCCCTGTCTCTGTAAACAACCTACTCAACTTTAATGTGTCCATTCATTCCAAAAGCAAAGATAAGAAATCACCCCTGCATTTTGCAGCCAGGTAAGAGTCACTTTAAGCAACATACGAGCATGTCCTCTTTCTGTTAAATGCTTCCTTTGAAAATATCAAACTTTTTTTTCCCCCAAGTTATGGGCGTATCAATACCTGTCAGAGGCTCCTGCAAGACATAAGTGACACGAGGCTTTTGAATGAAGGTGACCTGCATGGAATGACTCCTCTCCACCTGGCTGCAAAGAACGGGCATGATAAAGTTGTTCAGCTGCTTCTGAAAAAGGGTGCATTATTTCTCAGGTGAGGATATAAGATTGCAATATTTACATCTTCTTTGTAACTGGCTAGACATTGTCAGGCTGTTTTTCTATTTTATTTTTGATTATGATATCTCGCTATCAGTCTCACTAAATACTTTTACCCATTTCACTTAATCCTCAAAACATAACATGATTTCTCAAATATTGAAAGGAAAGTCAGTATTATTTCCAACTGAAAACACTGAGGTTCATAGAGCTGAAGGCCTTGTTCAAGGTCACAGAATAAGTAGCTTTGTGTAGTTTCCAGAATTTTTGAGATATCCCTTCTCCTATATATCTTCATCATGCTATCAGCTGTTTTGGCAGATACAAGGCAGTGTGTTTTTACAGACACACACACACACATGCTATACAAATCAAAGACTCTACATCGCATTCAATATGATGACTGATGGACATGAAGAACTTCCTTTAAGCTGCAACATGAGACATAAAAGTTTCCTGAATTTCACTACAAAAGAAATCTAACACATGAAACAAAACCAAGTTAAAATGTGCTGTGCTTAGTTGCTCACTCACGTCTGACTCCTTGTGACCCCATGGGCTGTAGCCCACCAGGCTCCTCTGTCCATGGGGATTCTCTAGGCAAGAGTACTGGAGTGGGTTGCCATACCCTCCTCCAGGGGATTGTCCCAACCCAGGGATTGAACCCAGGTCTCTTGCATTGCAGGTGGACTCTTTACTGTCTGAGCCACCAGAGAAGCCCAAGTTAAAATAATTAAGTACAATAAAATGTGGCATCATTAAATGACATGATGGGCTAATTTCTAATTGCACCAACGTGGTAGCAGAGAGTTTATTAGGGTAATGTTAAAAAACACATCTCTTTATCAGAGTACCAACCCCAGCACAGCAATGATGCAGCCATGAAATGAATGTTCTGCTTAGTTCCTTCCTGCTTCCAAATGAACATCAGGCAACAGACTTGCAAAGGGGACCCCCAATGAACCCAGAAGACAAGAGCTCTTGCATAACTACATCATAACTGTAATAGTGAGGTGTCTCTTGCACCTAATACAGTTATTCACTGGCCCTGAAATTAAATGGTGTCAGTATCTCACACATTTTTTTCTATGTCTAATTTGGAAAAAAGGCAAGTGTTCACTGTATTCATATCATGAATTTCTGAGAGAAAAGACAGACATTTCCCTAAAGGATCAAGTAAGAATTTTTAAGAGCATGAGAGGAACAATCTCTTTAGACCTCAACTCTTAGAAAAAATAAGTGGCACTAAGCTAAGCATCTTCTATCCATGTTTTGTATAATGATATTATTATTATAGTGATCATCATTATTATTATTAGCCATGAATGGTAACCACAAGGACTAATAATACCATCATGGAAAATTTTTTGGTACAATATTCCATGAAAGAATAAAGCAATATTGAAAATAGTGTGTATAAGTACATTACAGCCTTAAAGAAAATATCTATGACACAGACATGCTAACTCTAGTTTCACTCACCCAAAGTATTTGATAATGTGTTTATAGACTTTATTTATTTTCTTTTACAATTTTATTGAAATTATAATTGACACTGTGTAAACTTAAGGGGTAAAACACATGTATCATGAAAGGGTTACCACAGTAAGTTCAGTGAACACCCTTAATCTCATACAGTTACCAAAAAATGGAAAAAGAAAAAAATTTTTCTTTGTGATCAGAACTCTTAGGGTTTACTCTGTTAATGTTCATTTATAACATACAGCAGTTTTAATTATATTTATTCATGTCGTACACCACATCCCTAGTATTTATCTTATAACTGAGAGTTTGCAACTTTTACCCATGGATTGCAGCCCACCAGGCTCCACTGTCCATGGAAATCTCCAGGCAAGCATACTGGAGTGTGTAGCTATTACCTTCTCCAAAGGATCTTTCTGACCCAGGGATCGAACCCAGGTCTCCTGAATTGCAGGCAGATTCTTTATTGTCTGAGCTACCAGGGAAGCCCTCACCCAATTAAGCTTGAAATTAACTCATGTTTGATTAACCAGGTAATACATATTTGGGCTTCCCAGGTGGCTCAGATGCTAAAGAATCCACCTGCCAATGCAGGAGATGTGGGTTTGATCCTTGAGTCAGGAAGATCCGCTGGAGAAGGAAATGGCAATTCATTCCAGTATTCTTGCCTGAAAAATCCCGTGGACAGAAGAGCCTGGTGGGCTCCAGTCCATGGGGTTGCAAAGAGTCTGACACAACTTAGCAACACAGCAACAACAACACAGAATTACTTGCTAGAACTCAAATATCTCAGGTATGGTTTGTTTTCTCTGATCATCAGACCCACTTTCAATTGGGAGGTGTCCTTCCCCTTTTCATCTATAAGGTAAATATACACCTTTTCTCTTCTTTAACAGCGACCACAATGGCTGGACTGCTTTGCATCACGCTTCCTTGGGTGGGTATACTCAGACCATGAAGGTCATTCTTGACACTAACTTGAAATGCACAGATCGGCTAGATGAAGAAGGGGTATGTACTGTGTTCCTCTTACCTACCCAAATCTTGGCATACAGGAACCTTCCAACATTGCCAGAAACCTTCTTAGCTACCCTCTTCCCTTCTTACCCTATACTGGGTTCTTCTTTTTTTTTTTTTAAGTTTTTATATTGGAGTACAGCTGATGAACAATGTTGTGATAGCTTCAAGTGGAGAGCAAAGGGACTCAGCCATACATATCCATGTATACATTCTCTCCCAAACTCCCCTTCCATCCAGGCTGTCACATAACACTGAGCAGGGTTCCCTGCGCTATACCGTAGGTCTTTGTTAGTTATCCATTTTAAAGAGAGCAGTGTATACATGTCCATCCCAGACTCCCTAACTATCCCTTATTATGCAGACTATTAGTGAGGAAGGAGTCAAAGGGGAACAGAATAAGGAGACAGCCCCAAGGGGTGGGTGTATGTTGAGGACAGCTGGTGAGTCTCGCAGAGGCCTGTTACAGGCCCACGTGAATTGATGATAAAATTTTCACCATTCCCTGCTGGACCAAGGGAAATGAAGAGGGCAGGGGTAAGTTTTCCCTAAAACTAAGCATATGTGATTTGAGAGACTCTCCTTCAATCCACTATAATGTCCTTCATTCTTTTTTGGAGAATGAGTATTGAAATGTACGTTCTTTCACGAAATGACAGAGCCTAGAGGACTATCATTGCTTTCTAAAAGGTCTTTTTGTGGCAAAACTAGAGACTGGCAACCTTTTACCAACCTCTGATTTTTTAAGAATTCATTTTATTTTTGGCTGTGCTAGATCTTTGAAAGGGCATGGATTTTTTCCCACTACTCTGCAGTGCGGTGCGCAGGTCTCTCATTGCGGTGGAGCGCAGGCTCCAGGATGCGTGGTGTCCGTAGTGGCGGCTCCCAGGCGCTAGAGCACAGGCTCGGTACTTACGATGCAGGAGCTTAGTTGCTCCACGGCATGCGGGATTTTTCCCCTACCAGGCCTCAAACCCAGGTCTCCTGCATGGGCAGGTAGATTCTTTACCACTGAGCCACTGGGGAAGCCCGAAATTTTATCTCTTTGTCATTAAATAGTTTCTTAATAACATCTTAAGCAATTCAACAGTGAAACAAAGCTGTAAAATAGCCAAAGGATGAGTAGCCCTTGTCACTGGATTGTCCGGGTTCTGTTTTCTCTGAAAGAACACCGCACTTCACTTTGCGGCGAGAGAGGGCCATGCCAAAGCCGTCTCCCTGCTCCTGAGCTACGATGCCGATGTGGTCCTGAACAAGCAGCAGGCCTCCTTCCTGCACGTTGCAATTCACAATAAGAGAAAGGAGGTGGTTCTCACGACCATCAGGAACAAAAGGTATGCTGCCGTCCTGCCCACAATTGTCTAGTGTCCTCTGGCATTGGGGATAATCCAAGAGGAAGCAGGAAGAGAAAAAGAATAAAAATTTCAGCTGTCGATCACCATTTTTATTTATTTTTCCTTTTTTATTGACGTTTAGTTGATGTGCAATATATTATGTAAGTTCCAGGTGTATAACACAGTGATTCACAATTTTTAAAGGTTATATTCCATTTATAGTTTTCTAAAATATTGCCCATTCCATGTTGTATTATATCCTTGTAGCTTATTTGTTTGATACCATAGTAGTTTGTACCTCCAATCCCCTACTCTTATTTTGCTCTTCCCCTCTTCCTTCTCCCTCCTGGTAAACACTTGTTTATTCTCTATATCCACAAGTCTCTCTTTTTTTAAATATTCACTAATTTATTTTTAGTCCACATATAAGCGATACCATAAAGCATTTGTCTTTCTGTCTGACTTATTTCTCTTACCGTAATACCCTCCCAAGTCCATACATGTTGTTATAAATGGCAAAATCTCATTCTTTCTTACAGCTGAGTAATATTCCATTGTATCTATCTGTCTATGTATATATATGCACACACACACACACATATATATACCACATCTTTATCCATTCATCTGTTGATGGACACAGGTTGCTTCCATATCTTGGCAACTGTAAATAACGCTGCTTTGAACACTGTGGTACATGTATCTTTTTGAGTTAGTGTTTTTATTTTTCCTTTGGATTATATATCCTGTATACCTATATACCCAGGAGTGGACTTACTTCATCAGATGAAGTTCTAGTTTTAGCTTTCTGAGGAACCCCCATAGTGACTGTACCAATTAACATCCCTACCAACCGTGTATGAGGGTTCCCTCTTCTCCACATCCCCGCCACCATTTGTTATGTGTGTTCTTGTTGACAATAGCCATTCTGACAGGTGTGAGGTGATATCTCATTATGGTTTGAATTTGCATTTCTCTGATGATTAGCAGCGTCTTTCCATGTGCCCATTGGCCATCTATTTGTCTTCTTTGGGAAAATGTCTATAGAGGTCTTCTGTCCATTTTTTAAAATCAGGTTGTTTGGTTTTTGATGTTGAATTATATGAGCTGCATCATATCATTTGAAAATATTTTCCTCCATTCAGTAGGTTGTCTTTTTGTCGATGATGTCCTTTGCTGTGCAAACACTTTTAAGCTTCGTTAGGTCCTATTTGCTTATTTTTGCCTTTATTTCCCTTGCTTTAGAGACAGATGCAAAAAGTCAACATTTAAAAACGTCAGCTGTTTCCCTAAAGTTTTTAATGAACTCTTTGAGTGACCACAGACACCCGAAGAGTTGCTTAAGCTGTCTGGTCTTCAGCTTCCATTTCTAAGTGACGGGAGCACAGGCCCACTTCACAGCCCTCCTGTGAGGCTCCCAGGGCCCAGGTGTCTGTACATGGTCGTTGTCAGGCTAACTCTGCCCTCACTCACCTGAACTTGCCGAGGCTCTCCTGCCCACTGGAAACCCCCAAACTGGATGTTGGTGAAAATATTCTTCAAGGCAAATCCCTGTTGTTACCAGTACCAGGAAATGGAATTTCCTTTAGCCCATGATCTTGTGTGGCTGTGGGTTTTTTTAAAACCAAACTCTAAGGAGTTTTTTTTTTTTCTTTAATTTTATTTTATTTTACTTTACAGTACTCTACTGGTTTTGGCATACATTGACATGAATCCGCCAAGGGTGTACACGAACTCCTAAACATGAACCCCCCTCCCTCCTCCCACCCCCCATAAAGGAGTTTTAATGATGAAGTTGGAGGGTAGTTTGTCCCGTGTCTCAAACATAATCTATTCTATATACTAGTCATCACAGGTAGATTCTCACCAAGGCCCAGTGTCCCCCAGCAGTGGACTCAGAGATGAGCAATCTCATATCCATAGCAGACCAAATCTGTGTTTTGGAGCATGGGAAGTCTCCAGGTCCTCCGGCCCACTCTTCCTTAGAAGCACTCACCAGTGCAGCCTAGAGCTTTCTACTGATGGTACAGATATCCTAGACGGACTTTCCTGATAGGGTTAACAGAAAATCTGTTTGGGTAGCTTTTAGAACTAGCCTCCTATTACAAAGATAGTATCTTGGAGATAAATGGGTGCTTTTTACTTCCTGTTGTAGACTTACTTCACTCTTGGTGTCATAAACATCTCCTTATCCTGTCCAACCAGATGGCAGTAAAGAAAGATGCAAATCTGCGAGGTTCTCACAGAGCCCGTGGTTATTAATGTGCTTAATACTGTTGTTGTTGTTTAGTTGTGCAGTCATGTCCTGCTCTTTTGCAACCCCATGAACTGTAGCTCACCAGGCTCCTCTGTCCACGTGATTTCCCAGGCAACAATACCGGAAGGGAGTGCCGTTCCCTTCTCCGGGGGATCTTCCCAGCACAGGGATCGGACCCACTGTCTCCGGCTTGGCAGGCAGATTCTTTACCACTGAGCCACCCGGGAAGCCCTGATACATGTTACTTTGTAGTTTAATTCAATACCTGATGTATGCCTGGCTTAAAGGGAAAGTGTCATGTGACCAGTACTATGTTGTTGTTGTATGTTTGTGAATGTGGATATCTCCATACAGCATGACCAGCTTTGAAAGTAATACCCCTCCATGACTTCAGGGGGAATCAAGGTCTAAACCTACCTTCTTGAAAAGGCATTTAGATAGAGTCAGAACAGTGATTTTAACAACCATCCTTGAATTTGCCCACATTTCTGGTTTCTGTGAATGAACAAGGACTCTATTGGATTGATTTCAGTTCACATATTGATTTCATTGGAACCAATCAGTTTCTCCTAAACATAATAATCTTGAATTTCAACTAACCAATCAGTATCTCCTAAAGATAGTAATCTTGAACTTCAACTGGTAGCTCTGTTGTTGCACACAACAGAAGGTTTAAGAATTGTGTTTATTATTTTTTTTACAGATGGGGAGAGTGTTTCAAGGTTTTTAATCATTATTCTCCTACCAATAGATGTCCAGTCATAGAACTGGTAGAATACCTCCCTGAATGCATGAAAGTAAGTTCTAAAAACAAAACTCCTTTGGGTATATGCTTGGCATGTAATAAAATGTGAGGATTTATTGTTGTAATCACAACCTAAACATAGTAATTTCCATCTTTAAAGTTAAGCGTTTAGTTTTATATAGGCTACAAGGGAATCTAGCCAACAAATTTAAGAAGGACCTACTTGGATTAAAAAATCTTATTAGTGGTTATGTGCAATGTAGGAAAATATGTTACCCCCTTTTTTTTTATTCAAACACTCCAAGTCTAGAGCAGAGAGCGGTAGTGGAGGTTGCCAGCTGAATAAAGCCTCTAGATGTGGGGGTTTGGGGGCATGCATGTTATTGTTTCAAATTTGCATTTATTAGTTGTGAATATGATTTCAGATTTTCTCACTCAGTAATTCCAGTTGTTTGAATCTGTCCTAATGAATAATCAGATGTATAGACAGATTAATGTGCAGTGATGCTTCCTGCAGCATTATGAATAATAATAAAAAGTTATAAATATTCACATATGGAAAACATAGAAATTATTCCAGAATGCTAATAGGAATTACAGCTGTCTCTTATACACATTAGATGTGTATAAGAGACAGGTTATGTGTGTTCTTGTTGACAATAGCCATTCTGACAGGTGTGAGGTGATATCTCATTATGGTTTGAATTTGCATTTCTCTGATGATTAGCAGCGTCTTTCCTTAGTGGAGGTTGCCAGCTGAATAAAGCCTCTAGATGTGGGGGTTTGGGGGCATGCATGTTATTGTTTCAAATTTGCATTTATTAGTTGTGAATATGATTTCAGATTTTCTCACTCAGTAATTCCAGTTGTTTGAATCTGTCCTAATGAATAATCAGATGTATAGACAGATTAATGTGCAGTGATGCTTCCTGCAGCATTATGAATAATAATAAAAAGTTATAAATATTCACATATGGAAAACATAGAAATTATTCCAGAATGCTAATAGGAATTACAGTTGTGATTATGATTCGGTTTTTCTTTTCTTCTTCATGTTACTAAATATTTTCTAGTTCATTTTCTATAATGATTTGGTATTATTCTAGTATTATGAATATTTTTTTTTAACTAGGGGGAATTAAAAGTCTTTTAGTTCAGCCTCACAGCACACATTTGTGTAACATACACAATCTTTCCATGACCTTCCCCTTCCTCTGGTAGCCCAGCCTTCGGTTTGCCTGTGCTGGTTATTAAAAAGCTTTCAAACTGTAATTGCCAGGCCCGTGTCTGGTTCTTCCCTGCACAGCACAATTGACTGGACTTGTCTTTCTTTTTCATGATGTCTGTTATGACTCCTAGTACTGCTGCTGGGTCATCAACAGAAACTGCCTCAAAATTTTTAAGTTGCCTTGGTGCTTGAGACCAGCCAAGATAGGCATGCCCTCCCAGTGGGGCCTGAGTTCCTGTGTCTCCCCTTCAGGGTGCTGTCTAACCCTCTACCCTTGTGTCGTGCAGGTGTGGTTGGCCAGATGTCCCAGGAACTCCAAGGGACCCACTGATGGGGTCACCTGGGGCTTTGTGTCCACATCTGGCTTCAGGAGGGCAGACGGACTGGGCAGAATTTCTTTCTCAGGATCATGATTTGGGGCCACCAGAAAGGTCCCAGCGCACAGATTTGGGGTTACTCAAATTGTTTATGTAGTAGACAGGAACCCCCACAAAATATCTGTCCCTACACTTCCCAGGGGAGGGTCTAATGCTTAACTGTTAAGTGATTTCTCCCTTAACTGAGCCATCTCGAGGGCCTCCAACTGTTTGTCATTATAATATCCATGGCCGAACATTCTGTCCACACCACTTTGGATGTGAACTTTGTCACTGTTGCTCAGTAAGCCAAGTACAGAAACAAACACAATATTCCATGATCAGGTGATACAGAAGAAGCAACCTAGACTGTGGGAAGAACTCAGGACTCAGCTGAAAGGTCTCAGTTAGAGACAATTAAGTTATCACTAGAAGATGCTAAGCAAAGGAATCCTCAATCATCCACATATTTTCTAGGAACCCAGAAAGACATCAAGTTTTAGGCAAAGCAAATGGAATAGTTCTTACCTAAAATTTAGTAAATGCAATTTCATTCTCAAGTGTGTATTTTTCTATATCACTTGGTATTGCTGAGGCATGCAGTGGTACGTGTTAATACTTCATGTTTTAGACTTTGTTCCTGAATGACTTAGATCATAGTGTACAAGTCTTTGAGGTACAAGAAGCAAAGGAAGGGGAAAGTAATATAGTGGGTATTATTTTAGAAATGGGACCAAATACCATCTTGGATATACTCTCCTGCCCAATAGCTTTGTCAGTCTTTCTCTCTCAAAGGTACTTTTAGATTTTTGCGTGATGCCCTCCACAGAAGACAAGTCCTCCCAAGACTACCATGTAAGTTTATTTTATAATAACTTGAAATGCATTCTAACTCTTTAAGGAATAATAAAAATAATGTTACTAGAACTCCAGAATCTCAAAAGATGGTAATTGTTTTCATTTCTCATATTATTATATTATCTACTTATGAGATAATTTTTCCCTTGGACCTTCAGTTTTCTCTCATGGTTTAATTGTTTCTAATAGTTTTATTTAGCCTTATTATGTATATCTTTATATTTTCTTGTGTAATATTGCCTGAAAAATGAAATTCTAAAAGATCTAAGTGGTCTTTCTAGAAGACATTTTTTCCCACAACTAGAGAGTTATTTAGAAAGGAATCAAATACCCTGTTGGCACATTTATTTTTTGAAATGAATACAGAATAGCTTATTTACTTTTCTTCAGGTTAAATGGCTCAACTTTATTTGAATCACTTAATTTTCAGCAGAATGATAGAGTTGCATATTTGATGTGTTAAGAAGGACTTTGGGGGCCTATGCTAGACTGCAATGTTTTTAAATTGTTATCTTCTACAGATCGAGTATAATTTCACATATCTTCAGTGTCCATTAGAATTCACCAAAAAAGGAACACCTGTACCGGACATCGTATATGAGCCTCTTTTAACTCTCAATGTAAGTCAACTATTTTCCTTATTCAGGTAGTTTCTACATGAATTCTGTAATGTTTTGGTATGATAGTTCCAGGAAGGAGTCTGGAGAGAATTCCAGATTTATAGTTTGATCTCTGTGTATGCCATGCAGCCTAATTCTTTGTTAGTAAAGAAGGCAATCATACAAAATGATTTGTAATTTGGTGCCCTTAAAGTTCCACACTGTTGATCACCTTAGTCCTAATGGTCATGCTAGATCTGCCCAACCCAGAATCCAATAAACCATAAACAGCACAGGCTGACCATCAGCATCTGCTCCTACCTCCAATCACTTCAGTGCAGACATACATATATAAGAGTTTCCAACAGTGTAAAACCCCAGGAAAATGCAGGAGTGACAGTTTACAGTCATCGATTCCAAATTCAGCTAACCACTGGCCTCCAGGGTAAACGCAAACCTCTCAGCAGCTCTTATATCCTTCTGAAAGAGTGAACCCAAGCTGAAAGCAGGCACTAATCACACAGTTTGGACCCAAATTTCCCAAGAGACTGGATCCAAACCAGTTCTTATTCCAAAGAGTGCTTTTACATTTCTTGTAAGTGAGGTCTTGAAAGCCATGCAGACAACCTGCTTCAGGGTAAACCAGGAGTTTCAAACCCAAATAACTGCAGAGGAAGACAGGTATCAGATGAGTGGGTTTCTGGTCTAAAAGGACAGCAGCTACTAGTTTCAACAGATTTTAGCCATGTGGAGCAGCAGACTTGTGGTGTAAACATTGGCAACACAAAAGCTTGTGTGCATGTGAAAGAAAACATATTTGAAGGCTGGATGGCAAATGGTGGTGTAGGATCCAGATCTGTTCTCGCCAATATAGTAACTGAACCACATGTGACTGCTTAAATGGAAATTAATGAAAATTAAAATAAAGTTAAAAATTCATTACTTCATTTGCAGTAGCCATGTTTCAGGCCCTCAGAAGCCTATGTGACTTGTAGCTCTTTTGCTCAACAGCATAGATATAGACATTTTCATCACTGTAGAAAGTTCCACTGGACAGCACTGTTCTAGATCAATTAAGAACTTTCATTTACCTTAAATGAGTTCATTTCCCTACGCGGAAGGCTTTGATACAGACCATGGTACCAGCCATCACCTAATGTGAAATTTAAAAGGCTGGCTGATGAGAATTCCTGGCTGTCCAGTGATTAAGACTTCCCCTTCCAAGGCAGGGGGGTGCCGGTTCACTGGTTCAATCCCTGGTTGGGGAGCTAAGATCCCACATGCCTCATGGCCAAAAAAAGCAAAACATAAAAAATGAACAATATTATAACAAATTCAATAAAGATTTCAAAAATTGTCCACATCAGGGGAAAAAAAAATCTTTCAAGGCTTACTGAGGACTTGGAGTGTGAAGGAAGAAAAGACATATAGATTTTATGCCCGTAAGACTGGTGATGACAACTGACTCTCACA
>SJYX01004656.1:93482-115864 GCA_006410675.1 Oreotragus oreotragus
ATGGACGTGAGTCTGAGTGAACTCCGGGAGTTGGTGATGGACAGGGAGGCCTGGCGTGCTGCGATTCATGGGGTCGCAGAGAGTTGGACACGACTGAGCAACTGAACTGAGCTGAACTGATGTGTCTACCCAGCTCTGATGAACTTTTGAAAGACTTTTTTCTCTGAGACATATTTCATATTTTGCTAACACAGATTTTTTCAATTTGATAATATTAAGTGTCACTGTTCACAGAAGTAATTTTAGGTGTAACTGTTTATTTGGCTTAAGACTCCATTTCAAATGGATCTTTGAATTCCTTTCCTAATAGAAGTGCTTTACTTTA
This sequence comes from Oreotragus oreotragus, assembly GCA_006410675.1. Lineage (NCBI taxonomy): Eukaryota > Metazoa > Chordata > Mammalia > Artiodactyla > Bovidae > Oreotragus > Oreotragus oreotragus. Next base: position 93,808 of record SJYX01004656.1, read on the forward strand.
TTAGATAAAATTTCAAGTTACAATGAAATTGGGGGACCTTTTTATTGCATAATTTTTACAGGTGGCTCAGTGCTAAAGAATCCAACTGCCAATCCAGGAGACTCAGGTTCAATCCCTGGGTAGGGAAGATCCATTGGAGAAGGAAATGGCAACCCACTCCAGTATCCTTACCTGAAATCCGATGGACAGAGGAACCTGACCGGCTACAGTCTGTGGGGTCACAAAGAGTCAGACATGACTTAGCAACTAGACAACAACAACAACAATGTCTTTTTAAATAGGTGAACACACATTCAGATCAGACCCAAGGTTTATATAAATTATGTGTAGGTCTTTGATGCAGTTGATAAATGCCATCAATCATTTATCTCTCAGTGTGGAAGCTTAAAGTCTTTCATTATTCATTTTTTGTTATAATTTTGTGTTTTTTATAAGTCATATAGCTTTTATACAATGCCTCATTTTCTGAAAGAATTTACTATGTTACATGATATAAGCACAAGGATATTTGCATTAAAGAATGTTAGTAGTAATGACAGTACTTTGCATTTGTCTGATATTATATATCACAAGTATACACACACACACACACACATTTCCACTAAATTGTCACAATTCTGAGAGTTAAGACTGTGTTGTTCCACTATTCCTTAAATGATTTAGGGCATATTATTTATTCTCTGTTGTCATTATTTTTATTTTTTAAAAACAAGAATTACAAATGATAGTTTATATTGAACTGTAAAGTTGTATGATTTCTCTATTAGTTTTGGTCTCCACAATTCCTTATTGATATGTAAATTGTCTACCTTATAGGAAATCTGATGCTCAAAACATGAAATATTTAAGAATAGGAGATGACAACAAATCATTATGGTAATTAAGTCTTAGCACTGGCTCCAAACCTCCTTAGAAGCAGCTTTAGTTCATTATCCTGAGAAATCCACATGCATGTCTTTATATAGACAGAAAGGAATTACTAAAACAACTTGCAGCCCCCCAGGAGTTTCCTTAAGATGGAGTGAACTTTATGAGTAAAGCCTCGAAACTTATAGAATTGCTTAGGCTCCCCAAATGCCAGGTCAGCAGGAGAGGCTGGGGCACCTCTAATACTGATCTGTACCCAAGACTCTGAGTTAAGTCCAGGATGGCAAGAGCTGGTGGCCCCTTGGTCATAAACTTCTTACCAGCTGTAATGCCAGACAAATGTTGTTACTGGTTACATATATACAACCATCCATAAGTTTCTAGGTCTCAGGCTCTACATGTGGTAATTCTTTATTCTTTTCAATCCCAGAAAAGGAATTACTTTTTGGATAAGGACAACGCAGCTGAATGGATCATCTACACAACCAGCATCATATTTGTGTCACCCTTGTTCATCAGGATACCAGCAGATGTGCAGTGGCAGTGTGGAGCAGTCGCTATTTTCCTCTATTGGATGAACTTCTTATTGTATCTTCAGAGGTAAAACCAGCTTGAATGACTTCTGCATCCTCTGTTGTTGTTGTTGTGTAGTCACTACAGCATGTCCGACTCTTTGCAACCCCATGCACTGTAGCCCACCAGGCTCCTCTGTCCACAGGAATCCCCAAGCAAGAATACTGAGTGGGCTGTCATTTCCTTCTCCAGGGCATCTTCCCGACTCAGGGATAGACCCCACGTCTCTTGCGTCTCCTGCATTAGCAGGCAAATTCTTTACCACTTCACCACCTGGGAAGCCTGTACGCAATTGGTAGCCTTGATACTGGGAAGCTATGAAATAATTTTCAGTGGCCAAGTGGTAAAACAATTCAAGATAAACAGGAAGAAGTAAAAACAAAAGAAACAAAGCAGTTTGATAGTTTGAAAATAAAAGGCTTGACTCTTCACAAATTCTCGTGTCCCTCTCTGAAAGTAGATGGCCTCAGTGATCTCATCTATGAAACTTAGTACCTGGTGCCTCATAACTATTGACACTGAATGAAATTGAGTTTCAACAGAAAAGTGAATAAATGTTGTAATTTTCAAAACATCCCTAGATTTGAAAAATGTGGAATTTTTATCGTGAGCAGTTTGACAGTTTGAAAATAAAAGGCTTGACTCTTCAGAAATTCTCGTGTCGCTCTCTGAAAGTAGATGGCCTCAGTGATCTCATCTATGAAACTTAGTACCTGGTGCCTCATAACTGTTGACACTGAATGAAATTGAGTTTCAGCAGAAAAGTGAATAAATGTTGTAATTTTCAAAACGTCCCTAGATTTGAAAAATGTGGAATTTTTATCGTGATGTTGGAGGTGATCATGAAAACTCTGTTGAAATCGACAATTGTGTTTGTCTTCCTTCTTGTGGCTTTTGGACTCTGCTTTTATGTGCTCCTGAATATCCAGGTGAGGTATTTGCGTGAGTCGTTGATTTTGTTGCTGCGAATACTGGGAATACATATTTATACTTAAATCTTAATGATGTACAAAAGTCATAGTAACCTCACAATATTTGAATATTTTTTATCTGATATAATAGCGTTCACATGATTTTTATCACAGGGAAAAGTAAATGGCTTTTTCCACTGTCAGAAAGTTTATGTCTAGTACATGATGATTTGTTAAATGTGCAGAAAAGATCTTTCTGATGACTTTTGTTGTTGCTATTGTTGTTTATGAACTGTAGCCCGCCAGGCTCCTCTGTCTATGGGATTTCCCAGGCAAGGTTAATGGGGTGGGTTGCCATTTCCTCCTCCAGGGGATCTTCCCAACCTAGGGAGTGAAGCTGTGTCTCCTGTTTGGCAGGCAGATTCTTTACCACTGAGCCACCAAGGAAGCCCTTTTGATGACTTTACCACCAGTTTATTAGTACTGATAGTTCTTATCACTGTATTTCATAGCATATTCTTATGACTTTTTAAAAAAGTATTTTAAATGTGATTTCTAACATTTTACTCTCTAGGGAACATTTTTTTCATTATATGCATTTTGAATTTCATTTTCCCCTTACTGTCTTTTCCCAGGATGCTTTCAGCTCTCCATTCCTTTCTATAATGCAGACCTTCAGCATGATAATATTTTTTATCTGATATAATAGCGTTCACATGATTTTTATCACAGGGAAAAGTAAATGGCTTTTTCCACTGTCAGAAAGTTTATGTCTAGTACATGATGATTTGTTAAATGTGCAGAAAAGATCTTTCTGATGACTTTTGTTGTTGCTATTGTTGTTTATGAACTGTAGCCCGCCAGGCTCCTCTGTCTATGGGATTTCCCAGGCAAGGTTAATGGGGTGGGTTGCCATTTCCTCCTCCAGGGGATCTTCCCAACCTAGGGAGTGAAGCTGTGTCTCCTGTTTGGCAGGCAGATTCTTTACCACTGAGCCACCAAGGAAGCCCTTTTGATGACTTTACCACCAGTTTATTAGTATTGATAGTTCTTATCACTGTATTTCAGTAGCATATTCTTATGACTTTTTAAAAAAGTATTTTAAATGTGATTTCTAACATTTTACTCTCTAGGGAACATTTTTTTCATTATATGCATTTTGAATTTCATTTTCCCCTTACTGTCTTTTCCCAGGATGCTTTCAGCTCTCCATTCCTTTCTATAATGCAGACCTTCAGCATGATGCTAGGAGACATCAATTATCACGATGCCTTCCTAGAGCCATATTTGAAGGATGAATTGGAGTATCCACTTCTGTCCTTTGTACACCTTATCACATTCACCATGTTTGTCCCAATTGTCCTCATGAATTTACTTGTAAGTAATTTATCCTTTTGTTTGCTGTCAGTAGATCACTTGGGACATTTAAGAATGATAATGCTTTGTAGCCTCTTTTGTCTCCTTTCACGAAGGGAGAAAAGGAACTGCTATAAAATTCATTCATTCAACATTCATTAGGACCTGGGGCGAGCCAGGCAGTGTGAGGTTAGGGGATGCTAAGATGCATCTATTTGGCAAATATTTACCAAGAATCTACCAAAATGCCAGACGCTGATCCAGGCCCAACAGTGGTGAACAAAACATATCAGTACCCAGCCCTGAGAAGTTGAGTAGTAAACAAATAAATATGTAGCCTGACATCACCCCTAAATGCCATGAAGAAGTACAAAGTATCAACAGAGTAATAAAGAAATGATGAATGGTGAGTGCTGCTTTGCAGCTGGGCTGAGAGTCAGAGGTTAGGCAGAGACCTTCATGGAGTGGAAGATTAAGACCTCATCTCTGCCCTAGAATTCCTCATTGACCCTCTAGAGATTCAAGCAGGGAAGAGTCGCCCAGGTAGAGGGCATCAGCAGCATCCAGCTGCCACCCCTGAGCCAGTCAGAGCCTGGATGCCCTCAGCAGACACAGGTGTTCTCTTCCACAGAGAGTCTACTCCGGCCACGGGCATCTTGGTTGATGTACACAGAGATACATCCCAATTCCGGGTCCATGGGGAGCCTTTCCTCGCAAAATTGTTACTGAATTTGCGACTGTCCATAGAAATAAATATTTATAGATAAATAAATTAAATGGACAAGCAGACATTCAGTACATTTTGTCTGAATCTGACTGTACAGCAGAGACTGGGCTAGGCAGTGTTGATGGAAAGAATAATAATACAGACTACGGAATGTTTTGATTCATGCTGTTGTTGAGTCACTAAGTCGTGTCTGACTCTTCACTCCCATGGACTGTTCTAAGCACTGGGCATATGGTGGTGTCCTGGGCAGACAGAGTCCTTCTCTCATGGAGTTCACTTGACTCTGAGCTCCTTGAGAGCATGGACTGTTTTTTCTCTCTGGCTACCGCCTGTAGAAGGCTATTTGGCATAGACATGTACAAAGTTCCTAACAAGTGATGAGAGAGTGAGTGAATATAGCTGATTTAATTCAGGTTCAGTAGAACTGAGCAGACAGCTTACCTCACTTAATTCTACCTAGCCGTGGATTTCTAGAGGGAGATTTTATCAGAGCCTCACTCACCTTTAAAGTGTACCTTTTCCTCCCCAAATATATGGAAGATATATATTCCTTCCACTCCCTCAGTTTAATGTTTTAGCTTTTCCCTGTTGACAGGTCACTCTTGTTTCCCTCAAGTGCTCAACTCCTGGAGTTTGCAACCATTTTGGATGGCTACACCAATCCCAGGCTTTCCCTTGCACCAATCCCAGGCTTTCCCTTGGTAAAGAACCCGCCTGCAATGTGGGAGACCTGGGTTTCTCTCCCTGGGTTGGGAAGATCCCCCGGAGAAGGGAAAGGCTACCCACTCCAGTATTCTGGCCTGGAGAATTCCATGGACTATATGTAGTCCGTGGGGTCTCAAAGAGTCAGACATGGCCGAGCGACTTTCACTTCACCCCTGTCTTGTCCAAAAGTAACGTATTTTCATTTTAAGTTAAGATGAAGTGCAGGTCAATCTGTGTGCCCTCACTTTTCATGAGAACACTTATGACTACTGGACCCACTGATGTGACCACCACTGTTACAAAGGTCTACAGGCTTTTGCAGGTTTCTGTATGGTGTGCAAGCAGTGTCTTGAGGCCCTGCTAGTAAATGTCAAGCCCACCCTGACTGCAGTCAAAGGGACAACACACGCGCCTTTAGATGAGTCATTAAACCAATAGTGGCTCTCTGCCCTGTTGCCCTTCAGATTGGTTTGGCAGTTGGCGACATTGCTGAGGTCCAGAAACATGCACTGTTGAAGAGAATTGCCATGCAGGTAAGTGTTGTATTTATTTGTTTCATTATGACTTACTGAACTCACTAATGACTTCCCAATTATTCACGTATAGACACTGCTGATCTCTGAGAACACAGTCATTGAATACATGTGTTGTCTTCGCCCTGAGAGGTACCCCACCCTCTCGGTTCTTTGCATCAGTGTAGCATTCCTGCTCTGGTCTGAGAGTCAGTAATCATGAAAAAGATTTTCCCCAACAGTCTCAACAGAGAAACTGGGTAATTGCCTGAGCCTCTTTCTTTGTTGGTATTTGGCCAGCCAGAGAGTTAGAGGCTGGACCAAGATAGATCCCCCGGAGAAGGGAAAGGCTACCCACTCCAGTATTCTGGCCTGGAGAATTCCATGGACTATATGTAGTCCGTGGGGTCTCAAAGAGTCAGACATGGCCGAGCGACTTTCACTTCACCCCTGTCTTGTCCAAAAGTAACGTATTTTCATTTTAAGTTAAGATGAAGTGCAGGTCAATCTGTGTGCCCTCACTTTTCATGAGAACACTTATGACTACTGGACCCACTGATGTGACCACCACTGTTACAAAGGTCTACAGGCTTTTGCAGGTTTCTGTATGGTGTGCAAGCAGTGTCTTGAGGCCCTGCTAGTAAATGTCAAGCCCACCCTGACTGCAGTCAAAGGGACAACACACGCGCCTTTAGATGAGTCATTAAACCAATAGTGGCTCTCTGCCCTGTTGCCCTTCAGATTGGTTTGGCAGTTGGCGACATTGCTGAGGTCCAGAAACATGCACTGTTGAAGAGAATTGCCATGCAGGTAAGTGTTGTATTTATTTATTTCATTATGACTTACTGAACTCACTAATGACTTCCCAATTATTCACGTATAGACACTGCTGATCTCTGAGAACACAGTCATTGAATACATGTGTTGTCTTCGCCCTGAGAGGTACCCCACCCTCTCGGTTCTTTGCATCAGTGTAGCATTCCTGCTCTGGTCTGAGAGTCAGTAATCATGAAAAAGATTTTCCCCAACAGTCTCAACAGAGAAACTGGGTAATTGCCTGAGCCTCTTTCTTTGTTGGTATTTGGCCAGCCAGAGAGTTAGAGGCTGGACCAAGAACGTCAGTGATTCTTATCAGTAAATCCCAAATGTACTTTAGGTGGAACTTCACACCAGCTTGGAGAAGAAGCTGCCACTCTGGTTCCTACACAAAGTTGATCAGAAATCCATCATCGTGTATCCCAACAGACCCAGATACAGCAGAGGGATATTAGTAAGTACATGTGACAAATACTGTCATCAGTCACATGATATTGGCATTCACTCATTGTGTTATCCCTAAGGGTGCCCGTTTATGGGCAAAGTTTCTGTCTTCCAAGTGGCCCATCCATAGCCTCCATGTTAAATACATACCACATCCCCCAGTGAGAGTAGAGAGTGGGTGGACCAGTGTAGGCATACTTCATTTGTTCTTCCTAGTCACGTGTGACTTACATATGTGTGCACATATGTGTATACATATATAGAATACATGTGTATATATACACAGGTACATACACACACAGGGAGAGTGTACATTACAGAAAATATACAAAGTGTCAAAGACTGAACAAGGCTATTGCATTATAATGGAAAAGGAACTTATACTAACCGTCAGAAGTACTGGACTCTAATTCTTTCTGAGTTCTTCATAGGTTGAGTTTCTATTATGTAGTTATAAATGATAAGGTCAATCTCAGTATGGGCTTAGGCTTTATTCTGCACTACATTATTTTTGTTTGATTTCTCTCATAACTGCGGTTGCCATCACCACTGAAACACAGAAAGCTCAGCAGCTGATTATCTGGCCTGGATAGCCAATGGTTTATATGGCATCTTCTCTGGTGTATCTCCAAGGTACCTCAAATACTGCTGTTCAGAACCAACTCATGAAAAGCACACTTATGATCTCTTTTCCTCTTGTTTCACCTCCTCTCAACATCCCCTACAGGAAGAGGGTGAAACCATCCCATCTTTTTCCAGACCTTCATGTTTCATTGGATGTCAGCGCCATTCATTTGCCTGTGAGAGATGTCATCCATCTCCTTTTCCTCCCTCACCTTCACACCCAATTGATCCCACATCTGGTCCACCTGACTTCCCATGTGGCCTGTGCAAGTGGCCGTCTTCTCTTGCCAGGATGGCTAGTTACCTCATTCCTGGTCATTTCACACCTGCCCTTGACCCTTTGCAGTGCACTGATGGTTTAAAAGACATTAAAAAGCTAACACAACATTGTAAAGCAATTATCCTCCAATTAAAAATAAATACATTTTTAAAATATTTAAGAAAAGCAAAAAATCCTATGATAAACCATTATGGAAAAGAATATTGAAAAAGAATGTATATGTAGGTATAATCAAATCACTTTGCTGTACAGCAGGAATTAACAACATTGTAAATCAACTACATTTCAATAAAAATAAATAAATAAGAAAAAAGACACTAAATTAAAAAAAAAAACTATTTCAGAAATTTCCCCATGTGACATTAAGTTGTGTTGGATAATGGTGCAAAGCAGTTTGAGAGAAATAACAACCAATCATGTGTAGAATACCACTATTTGTGTTGGATATTTTTAATGAGAAAATATAATATGGTTCAGTCACGCTTTTTCCTAAACAATCCCCTATTCCAGTTTATTCCATCTTCTATATTAACTATACATCTTATACATCCCTCAGTTACATGTGTGACTTTATTTTATGGTTGTTTATATTTCTGTTTCTATCAAGAGGTTGTGAGCTCCTTGAGGGCCATGATTGTGTCTCTGAATATTTGTGCTGGCATGCCCTCCTTGTAGCTGACTGGTGGCACCTGTTCAGGAGCTAGTTCCTGAATGGAGTTCTACCTGAATAACTATTAATCTCTTATCCCATAGCGTGGTGTATTTCATTATATCTTTTGCCCCCATGAAACGAGACAAGAAATACCAAATGTTGATACATCTTTAGAAACAGAAATAATGAAGCAAAAGTACCGGTATGTATTTTTCCTTTTATCTGTATTTTAAAAATTTAACATTCTAAATAATGATGAATAGTAAAAGTTTATATTGTCTAATTGTGTTTATCTATATTGTCATGCTTTAATTGATGATGTGGCTAGTATGCTGAGAATTTTGAGACTGTTTCTTTTTAGACCCAACAACTGATTTGCTGCTACTGACAGATCATTTTGCCCAACAGTATCCTAAACTGCATTCTTTATCAGCTGTCTGAATTCTTACATCAAAACTCTAGAAGCTTTGAGGATCCCTGGAGAAACTATGCAATGTTCAGTGGTGGAGCCTGAGGGCTTCAGGGCTAATTTACCTGCTTTCAAAGACCTACTCAACTGTTTTCTAACTGCACGACCCTAGGCAAGGCATTTAATCTTCCTGGGCAACTAACTGTTCTAATCTCTAAAATGGGGATGAAAATTAAACTTGGGAGAACCACTTAAACTTTTAAAATATGTATTCATTAAGAGGATCATGACTATTGAAAGTGAAAGTGATAGTCACTCAGTCAAGTCCAACTCTTTTCTATCTTATGGACTGTAGCCTGCCAGGCTCCTCTGTCCATGGGATTTCTGTCCATATTCTTTTCAGGCAAGAACACTGGAGTGGAGTGCATTTTCCTTCTCCAGAGGATCTTCCCAACCCAGGGACTGAACCCAGGTGTCCCGCATTGCAGGCAGATTCTTAACCATCTGAGCCACCAGGGAAGCCCTTGGTGTAGTTAATCTGACCTAGAACCCAGTAGGCTTTCTGTACTCAAGGACTGAAAGGATAATTGAAAATTAACCCATGAAATGTGTTTCCTTTCAGGCTGAAGGATCTCGGTTCTCTTCTGGAAAAACAGCATGAGCTTATTAAACTCATCATCCAGAAGATGGAGATCATCTCTGAGACAGAGGATGAAGATTACCACAGTTCTTTTCAAGACAGGTTTAAGAAACAGCAGTTAGAACAAAGGAATAGCAAATGGAATTGTGTGCTGAAGGCAGTAAAGGCAAAAACACACAGCCCTTAAGTATTAGTTGTCCAACTGTGCAACGGGTTCCTAATGGTCATCAGATGGGGGGTTATGTGACTTACTGGGTCTACATTCCAATTTGACAAGAGTGAAGAAAAAGCAGAAATGTGATTCTGATTTCACCATTTCTGAAATCATGGTTCCTGTATTCTATATAAAAGGTAGACTCTGCTTCTCTTCATATTTCTGCCAGTCACTATGTACAGGGATTATCCTTGCTAATAAGTTCAGGTTGGACTTTACCTCAAATTATTTGAGTGGGTAGAAAGCTCATTTACTAGAACACACATTGTAATGATAAGGAGTAATATGTGTAATAACTATTAAGCTAGAATACAAATGGCAATACTGGATCCCTGCTTAATAATTTACCGTAGGAAAGTGCATTAGACAATGAAGTATTGTATTAGATCCTATATTAAGAGGATCATGACTATTGAAAGTGAAAGTGATAGTCACTCAGTCAAGTCCAACTCTTTTCTATCTTATGGACTGTAGCCTGCCAGGCTCCTCTGTCCATGGGATTTCTGTCCATATTCTTTTCAGGCAAGAACACTGGAGTGGAGTGCATTTTCCTTCTCCAGAGGATCTTCCCAACCCAGGGACTGAACCCAGGTGTCCCGCATTGCAGGCAGATTCTTAACCATCTGAGCCACCAGGGAAGCCCTTGGTGTAGTTAATCTGACCTAGAACCCAGTAGGCTTTCTGTACTCAAGGACTGAAAGGATAATTGAAAATTAACCCATGAAATGTGTTTCCTTTCAGGCTGAAGGATCTCGGTTCTCTTCTGGAAAAACAGCATGAGCTTATTAAACTCATCATCCAGAAGATGGAGATCATCTCTGAGACAGAGGATGAAGATTACCACAGTTCTTTTCAAGACAGGTTTAAGAAACAGCAGTTAGAACAAAGGAATAGCAAATGGAATTGTGTGCTGAAGGCAGTAAAGGCAAAAACACACAGCCCTTAAGTATTAGTTGTCCAACTGTGCAACGGGTTCCTGATGGTCATCAGATGGGGGGTTATGTGACTTACTGGGTCTACATTCCAATTTGACAAGAGTGAAGAAAAAGCAGAAATGTGATTCTGATTTCACCATTTCTGAAATCATGGTTCCTGTATTCTATATAAAAGGTAGACTCTGCTTCTCTTCATATTTCTGCCAGTCACTATGTACAGGGATTATCCTTGCTAATAAGTTCAGGTTGGACTTTACCTCAAATTATTTGAGTGGGTAGAAAGCTCATTTACTAGAACACACATTGTAATGATAAGGAGTAATATGTGTAATAACTATTAAGCTAGAATACAAATGGCAATACTGGATCCCTGCTTAATAATTTACCGTAGGAAAGTGCATTAGACAATGAAGTATTGTATTAGATCCTACCACTTGGTGTTAAAACGCTGTATTGAAAAACTCTATGCATGGAACCCTGTGTGCTGTGTTTCCACCAGAATAAACTCCCCACCTTCAGGTTGCTGCTCCTAACACACCTGATGTGTCACTTTGAGATGAGACCCCAATTAATAGACTTTCTGCTATACATGAATTTTACTATATGTAGCATCTGTTATTTCTGTATATTTTGTTTGCTGCTGCTGATAATAAATGTAAAATCTATATAGTCACCCCAGGGGTTATTGTGTAAGCCTTCTATTATTAATACATTTAATTTTGAGGTTTACAAAAAGACCTCCATCCTCTATGTCCTTTTTCTTTTGATGTCCAGTACAAAGTGTGATCTGCGCCTCATCACTGATCTTTCAAAGTCCTTCTCTTGTTTCATTTCCCTCTTCACCTCAATCTCATGGTACTCCCCGCCCAGGAAACACCCTCTTTAAGGAGCGTCTCTGACCGGGTGTGCATTTTTGTCTTGTGTTGAACAGTGTTAAGTTTGGGGTGTGTTTTTACTTACATAGGTGATTTGCTATGCTCTCTTACTTCTTGCTCTTATTTCTTGTTCTCTTGCTTACTTCTTTCCATTGGACATTATGTCTGCAGGACATAACTGAGTTGCCCCCTGTCCAGTTAGTAAGAGCTCCTGACAGCTGCTCACTGTCATGGTGTACACCCCCGCAGAGGACTCATCTCTGCTCAAGAGATGGACACGGTGGTGTCCTCCCCTGTCCTCCATCACACACATTCCCAGACACTGTCATACAAACAGGTCGAGTGCTGAGTGACAGTATATATTATGAAAAAAACAGACCTAGAGAACAGACTTGTGAACACAGCAGGGGAAGGAGAGGTTGAGACGAATTGAGAGAGTAGAACTGACACATATACATTACCATATGTAAAACAGACAGCTAATGGGAAGAGCACCAAAGAACTGATTCTTTCAAACTGGTGCTGGAGAAGACTCTTGAGAGTCCCTCAGACAGCAAGGAGATCAAACTAGTCAATCCTAAAGGAAATCAACCATGAATATTCATTGGGAGGACTGATGCTAAAGCTCCAATACTTTGTCCACCTGATGCAATGTGTCAACTCATTGGAAAAGACCCTGATGATGGGGAAGATTGAAGGGAGGAAGATAAGGGGGAAACAGAGAGTGAGATGGTTGGATGGCATCACTGACTCAGTGGACATGAGTTTGAGCAGACTCAGGGACATGGTGAAGGACAAGGAAGCCTGGTGTGCTGCAGTCCATGGGGTCATAAAGAGTTGGACACGACCGAACAACAACAATGGGGAGAGGCTGAATAATACAGGGAGCTCAAGCTGGGGTTCTGTGACAGCCCAGAGGGGTGGGACCGGGTGAGGAGTGAGGGGGAGGTTCAAGAGGGAGGGGACATATGTATACTTAGGACTGATTCACATCTTTGTACGCCAGAAACCAACATAACATTGTAAAGCAATTATTCTCCAATTAAAAAATAAATGGGAAAAAAAATCCTTCATGGTTTCCCATCTCCATACCTCTTACTATCTCTCTTCCACCCAAAATGTCCTCTGTCTCCTCTCTCCAACTTTTTTCCACTTCAGTTTAAATGGCACCTTCACCTAGAAGTCTTTCCTAATGCCCCAAGATGGTGCTCCCTGCCTCCTTTGAACTGGAGACTTTATTTCTCCTTTGCCACGTCTGTCTGTTGCACTGGCCACTAGGGGGTAGAGTCTTGAGGTCAGTGATTGACTATCATGAATAGTCTCAAGCAATCTAAAGAATTCCATCTCCAGCTTCGATGCATGATACTGGACGCTTGGGGCTGGTGCACTGGGACAACCCAGAGGAATGGTACGGGGAGGGAAGAAGAAGGGGGCGTTCAGGATGGGGAACACGTGTATACCTGTGGCGGATTCATGTTGATGTATGGCAAAACCAATACAATATTATAAAGTAATTAACCTCCAATTAAATAAATTTATATTTAAAAAAAGAATTCCATCCTGTTTCTTTTTTCTTTTATCTTGTGTAGTTTCTGGCACAGGGCCTTGAGTGACAGATAGTAACAGATGCTCAATGAACATAAATACATAAATAATAAAAATCAGGGAAAATAATAAATAGTATAAGCCTGAGAGATACTAAGAAAACTGGTCCAGCCTGCCTCTGAAAAGCAGTTTAGTGCCCCTATTCTGTTGATTCTTGTCCTAGAGAATTTGAAAGATTTTCGTCTAACTCGTGGAAGAAACCCTGAAACACCACTTTTCTGCCTTTTTTTCACTGTGTCAGTCTGCATTAATCTTGTATTAATACTTCCCTGGTAGCTCAGCTGGTAAAGAATCCACCTGCAATGCAGGACACCCCAGTTCAATTCCTGGGTCAGGAAGATCCCCTGAAGAAGGGATAGGCTACCCACTCCACTATTCTGGCCTGGAGAATCCCCATGGACAGAGGAGTCTGGTGGGCTACAGTCCGTGGGGTGGCAAAGAGTTAGACATGACTGAGCGACTAAGCACACATATTGAGAAAGAAAACTCTAGGAAGAGAAAATTACAACTTCAGTTGTCGTTCAGCTGTTTTTAAAAATTGGTAGAGAAGGGAAGGAGGAAAGGAGTGATTATGGCTTCTGAAAAGGAAGGACAGTGTGTCAGTACCAGCAAAACCTGAAGGGAGGGTCTCACCAGCACTTTCTACACAAGCTGCAAGAATCTAACTGTGAAGCAATACTGAAGCTCCGGAATCTCTGAGAATAACAACCAACTCTGCTATAGCCCCTCAGACCGTTGTTCTCAGAACTCGGATTCTTCATCAGGACCTTCTGTGGATGTGGTCCAGGGACAAAGCAGGATCCTCAGTTTACTCCCCATTAAGGACTTCGACAAAAAAAGGAACATATGGGAGACAAGTAGCTGCAAATTGACTCAGTAAAGGCCAACACTGTCCAGCTCAGTCAAGAACCACATTCTGTACAGAAACAAAGCTTTGATTCTGAAGAAGCCAAAGTTGTCTGAGGAAACCATAGAAGAGACAGCCCGAAGTGGGGCTGAAGAGTGCAGACATCTTTGCCATCAGAACACCTCAGGCAGACACAAGAGCTTTAGTGCTGTGTGCTCAGTGGCTTCAGTCCTGTCCAACTCTTCTGTGATCTTATGGACCACATGTTCCTTACGGACCACAGCCCGCCAGGCTCCTCTGTCCACGGGATTCTTCAGGCAAGAATACTGCAGTGGGTTCCCGTGTTCTCCCCCAGGGGTTCTTCCTGACCCAGGGATCGAACCCACATCTCTTATGTTCACAACCAGATAAACCAGCAAGTCCCAAATTTACTGTGATGTGGGGTGGTGTCCTCAGCCATTGAGATACAGATTAGGCCCTCGGAAGGAAGGAAACCAGTAAGCCCAACTGCAGTTTTCAGCTAGGGACTCAAAGTCTCTTCCACCCCAGCAGAGACAGTCGGTCATTAGACAGCCTGATGGCCTGGAGAGTTTTGCCTCACATGCTGAGTATGTCACAGAAACCAGGGAAGTCCCCAGAATTACAACACTGAACTGCCTGTAAGAACGTCTGCAATTCCCACCATGCAGTGTCACTTTGAAAACCTTACCTAACATAAATCTGTAAAATATATGTAATCTTCCGAATTTAAATAAGATGAGAAATGCATTAATCCAAATAGGCCCTCTACTCAGAGGGGGTTCTGCAGCAGGTGCCGTGCTGCCTAGACTCTAAGGGTCAATGCTGTCCTTCCTTCCTAGTCTTGAGGAATGAAGGGGCCCTTTTTCATTCAAATCACTGTTGTCTTACCACTCAGCACAAAAGCCTTCCTTGCACATTTTACCTTCCTACAATTGCTATGCTGCCTTGAAATGGATTTGACCCAAGCTGATAAGTGACACTGCCAAAAAGTGGGAGAAAATCAGGGATTTTGGAAGTTTCCATAAACTGATGAATGACAATCCACAGAACTCTGAAACATGGACTATGTTAATTTTATACTGTGAAGTGTAGAAGTGTACCACCTATGTGACTGGTCTAATTTTTCAAAATGCTACATTGTTAAAGTAGTTTTCATTTAAGTAGTTTTTAAGGCAGTGTTTTTTTTTTTTTTTTTTTTTTTTTTTTTTAACTCTGAAGAAAAGCCAGTGAGAGAAAAAGCTAAATTCTGTGAAAATATTTTTGAGGTATGTTTGTTACCAACATTTTAAATCTTAGGGTTTTCCAGGTGGTGCAATGGTAAAGAATCTGCCTGCCAAAGCAGTAAATGAAAGAGACAAGGGTTTGGTCTCTGGGTTGGGAAGATCCCCTGGAGGAGGAAATGGCAACTCACTTCAGTAGTCTTTCCTGGAAAATCCCATGGACAGAGGAGCCTGGCCGGCTACAGTCCATGGGGTCACAAAGAGTCGGACACGACTGAGGCACATGAGAGAGAGAGAGAGACAGAGAGAGAGACAGAGAGAGACAGAGAGGTTTACGATAAGAAACACAGAAATGTGGCAAGTTCCTTGCTATGAATATAATACCCAGGGCTTCATTGCTGTTCTTTGCACATGGAGATTCAGCAAGAGAAGTTATCTGTGAAAAGCTGAATTGGTGCTTCTTCTTTTTCCCAAGACTGGTACACAACTATCGAAATCCACTTTGAAATAGAATAAAACAGGGCCAAAAAAGTGTTGTTTGAAAAATTATTTTTAACTTTTAAGGTTGCTTATAATTTGAAAAGCAAGTAACTAAAGCAAACAATGTGGGTAAGGCCTCCGTGGTTGGGCGCAGCTCTACCGCTTGGGTAAAATGTTTCCTAAGATTCAGTTCCTTACCTGCTGAGGAAGGATGAATGAAGAAAGTCAATATGGGTGTTTTGATTAAATAATCCATTTTAAAATGGCATATGCAAAAATAAGTACAATTTTTAATGTTTTTGGTTATTGTTAATATTTTCTTTTAAAAAAATATTTAAGGAAACTATTATCATAGAAAAATATTACATACACAGAGTAAGACTTCCCCGGTGGCTCAGGCAGTAAAGAATACACCTGTAATGCAGGAAATGTGGGTTTGATCCCTAGGTTGAGAAGATCCCCTGGAGTAGAGCATGGCAACCCAATCCAGTATTCTTGCTTGAAAAATCTCATGGACAGAGGAGCCTGGTGGGCTACAGCCCATAGGGTCTCAAAGAATCAGACACAACTGAATTGTGACAGCATGCACACATACACAGTATCAGAAGAAGCAACTGGCTGCAGAATTTAAGCTCACATAAATATATATATATAAATATCTTCATATATGAATATACATATAAATATATAAATATCTTCATATATAAATACATAAATATATATAAAAATATCTTCATATATATAAACACATAAATATATTCATATATAAATACATAAATATATATATCTTCATATTTTGAAAAATGACATTCTATGAATTATTCATGAGTGAATATATTGAGTTACTGCTGAAGATAATTTCTGAAATGTAAAATCAGATTTAAACAGTACGTTTCAAATGATACAGATCAAGTGGGTAGAGAGCAAACTACAACTACACCCTGGGGCTCTTGTGCTCATAGACAGAATTCTATGTGTGTAACTTGAAACTTTTTATTGAGATGTGAATCAGATGCTTTTGAATTAAACAAAGTATCACTGATAAAAAAAAAATAACTACTTAGTCATTTAGCAGCTATCATACCCTTCAAAGAAGAAGATTTAAGGCAACACAAACAAAAATACACTTCCAGCTTAACCTGACCATGTAAATATTCCAGAGTCAGCCCCAGACATGGGCTTCAACCCTGCACAGCTAATGACACTTGTGACCCACAGAAATCCCAGCTGGAATTAGCCTGTCTGCACTGCACTTTAAAAACAAGTCAGAAAAAGGCAAACTTTCTGTTCTTCTGGTGCCGTGTGTATATATTTTGGCTATTTCAGGATATAAGGTAATGGAAAAAAAGCACCTTTTGTTTCATTTTTCACCATAATGAGGAGTACATTTGACGTGTACCATTTCACTAGATAAGACAGGAACAATAAAACACAGGGTCGAAACACAAAGAAAAGAATGCTTTCTGAGGTCCTATTGGACACACATAGTTGTTTTATGATGTTTTAAAACTCATTTTTAACTGATCATGCCTAAGCGTGTTCCATACTTTGGAAAAAGGGACATTTATGAATTCTCACTTAGATCACAAACAGCATAACATGTACATAACATGTATGCATACAACACAGGATACAGATGTTTATGGGAAAGTGACAAACCTCTTTGTAAATTTCCATTGTACAGATTTCAGAGACCGAGCCAGTGCAGTATAACTGTAGATTATATCAATATCTTCTGTATTGATCACTGACAGCTCTGGTAACTATAAAAAAGGTCAAATCATTTGCATTTCACAGCTATGCATGGTGATCAGGGGATAGTAAACATACTGCGTCACTCATTATTTTAGCAAAGAGTTGATTCTACTCAAATCAAAGTTAAAGATAGTGCATCATTTGTGACTAAAGTGTCACATTTGAAACTAAAGAATTATAGGTTAGATTATTTTTCAAAAAAATTTTAAGTAACTACAAACATAATTTAAACAGAATAAATACATATCAATGCACTAAAATAGAGAAGAAAATAAGCAAAAACAATATAACCATAGCATTAAAAAAATAGGAAAACATTGAGACCCACAAAAATCCAAAGTCATAAACAACAGAAAAATAATAAAACCTATCAATTCTGACAACAAATATCAACATTAGTAAAAGCAAAAATATTCTCCATTTGGGTTAAGAAATTTAATTAGAGAATAATCTAAACTAGCATTATAGAAAAATGAGCAAAGGTAAATGTGAAAATGTAAGCAACAGGAGTGACAAAATGAACTTAACATAAAGAATTCAAGGGAAAAATTTAAAACTAGAAAAATATATTGGTTTACACTGATAAAAGTTTTGATCTATTAGGAAGTCATGAGTTATTAACCTTTTTGTTTCAAGTAAGTTATCAAAATGTGTCAAGCTATACCTGGTAGTCATGAATCACTGATAGAAATACTGCGGGAGAATCTTATCACACCTCCATTAGCCTAATCCCAGCTCTACGTTTATGAATTGTGTGACCCACAAAGGTTATTAAAACATGGTTGCCGAGGAACCACCAGAGGAGAGTCTGCTAGGCTGTGGCAGAGGGTAGCAGCTGCTGGGGTAACGCAGGTGCCAAAATTAGGTTCCCAGACTAGAAGAGGACCTGGTCAGAAAGATGGGTCTTTGGAGACAGGAGGGTTTAGGAAGCCTTTAGACTCTTGATTATATTTTTAGTATTACTTCCTCATCTGACCCAAGGTTAACCTCTTTTGATCCCAGCCCACTTTTTCCCCCTTCCAATTTCTGACATTAAAACCCCATTTTCTCTAATAAATCAAAGTTTTAAAAGTTTAAAATAGTAAAGAGTTTATAACCCTTGGAATTTGAGTTTGTGAGTAGAGAGAGAAAATAATAACTAAATCTGAACCAGTACGGGGTCTGGCTTTCTTCCTCTTTTACCTGATTTTTATTGACAAAAATGAAGCTGTTTTAATCCATATGCAATTGAGAAGATACTGATTCCTCTCTGTGTCCCTTCCCCAATTAATCTACTATCTAAACTTTAGTTGAATGAGACCTGCCCTATTCATGCTACTAAAATTTAGTCTTACCCTCTGCTCCCTCCAAATCTTGCTCTTCATGTGGGTTTGTCCCATATTCCCTTATGCATGCATGCTTAGTCATTTCAGTCATGTCCAACTCCTTGCAAACCTAAGGACTGTAGCCCGTCAGGCTCCTCAGTGCATGGGATTTTCCAGGCAAAAATACTGGAATAGATTGCCATGCCTCTCTCCAACTCAGGGATCGAACCCTCATCTCCTGCATTGTAGGTGGATTATTTATCGATTGAGCCACCAGGGAACCCGCCCATATTCCCTCATCTGCCCACCCCAAACAGGATACTTGTTTCAACAGTTGGTTCTCATGGTGAATAGCATATGTTCCAGGGTTGTCATCTACTCTTTCACTGAGACGCTAGATGACTCTTGATTCTGGAATGTTCTAGTGCCTTGCTGTTAAAAGCATGGCCTGTTGGACCAGCAGCATGGGCATCCTCCAGGAGCTTGTTAGAAATGCAGAGTCTCAGGCCTCAACCTAGACCCACTGAGTCAGAATCTGCATTTTAACAAGGTCCCTAGCCTCTGATAGCTCAGTTGGTAAAGAATACTCCTGCAATGCAGGAGACCTCGGTTTGATTCCTGGGTTGGGAAGATCTGCTGGAGAAGGGATATGCTGCCCACTCTAGTATTCTGGCCTAGAGAAGCACTGCTCTGGTGATTGTTTCACACTATTATTGCATACATGATTTTAAAAACCTACAATCAAATACAGGAAATGCTCATATTTAACCACCCCTATTACAGTTTTACAATGCATACTGACTTAGTAAAGGCTCTGATAAAACCTGTAGTGAACAAACCAATATATTTTGGTTTTATAACATAGTAAGTTTCATATTTACTACCCACAGATCCCCTGTCATATGGTAACTATTAACATCCTTCAAAATTCACAATCTATGGGACATATTTTGGGAAATGCTGAGCTAATGGACATAATGTGATGAAAGAAAGCAAAGCAGCAATCAGGCACTTCTTTGGATTTCAGTTTCCTTACCCAGGCATTGGGGATAAATCTTGACTTATTGACAGCTAAGAAAAAGACGAAATAGATGTTAAAGCCTTTTGAAATTTTAACTCATTTATTTATTCATTTAGAAAATATTTATGAGTGCTTTCTCTGTTGGTAGATGTGGGGGCTACAGCAATGAGAGGAGCAGACCCAATTCCTACTTCCATGGAGCCAAAAATCAATTTCAAGTGAATTAAGGATTAAGATCTAAAGACCACAAATGTATGTAATGATTCCCCTGAGGTAATCAACTTCTAAAGGAATCTTACAAGTGTTAGTTTAACTCAAAATTATTTATTTACTTAGCAGAATGCCTTCTCAAACCCACAGGGAATAGGAGTACCTACTGGCTAGTAATAATAATAATGTGAGCATTTATATAGAACTTACTAATAGGTAGTTTTTAATCAAAGTCATGCTGGCCAGCCAGCCTCTGATGTATATTTGCCAGTTTCCATGGTGTAAATATTCTACCCAAGGCCAATTACTGCAAGCTACTAATATGACATCACCGAATATAGGGATGGGAAGATTTGTAGATTCAGAAAAGATGTAAACTATCAGTCCTTGTGAGCCAGTACAAACAGCACATCATGGCATGAACCATTCTAAGTAGTTCATGTAAAATAAATTGTAACCATTGGGAAGAAAATAACTATTATGTTCCCCCCATTTTACAGATGGGGAAATTGAGGTATGGAATGATTACAAAATGTTTTCTAAGATCATGTGACAAGTAAAAGAGAGCTGGGATTTGAATCCAGGGACATATAACTTTAGAAGTCCTACTTTTAGACAATATAGCCAGTGCTTAGTGGAAAGTTCTGATGTATAAAAATTCCTTCAGTTAGTGTCAGTCAGCTTCATGTATTCATTCCACCAGGAGGAGTCAATGATGGGAAATATAACACTTTGACTGAAATGCTGATAGCTGATAGCTGCTTCACTGATATGAGAGTATTCTACATGGGAACTAAAATAAACTGACATTTGGGTGTGGCTAACACATTCCTCGGAGAAGGCAATGGCATCCCACCCCAGTACTCTTGCCTGGAAAATCCAATGGATGGAGGAGCCTGGCAGGCTGCAGTCCATGGTGTCGCTGAGACAGACGCGACTGAGCGACTTCACTTTCACTTTTCACTTTCATGCATTGGAGAAGGAAATGGCAACCCACTCCAGTATTCTTGCCTGGAGAATCCCAGGGATGGCGGAGCCCAATGGGCTGCCATCTGTGGGGTCGCACAGAGTCGGACACAACTGAAGCGACTTAGCAGCAGCAGCAGCAATACATTCCTGGTGATAGAGTACTTGTACTTTCATGGGACAGTCACCAGATTCCTTTGGTTTGGCATGCCAGATAAACTGAGATTTGGCCAAAACTGTTCTTTGGTAACTGCTAAGAGATTATGATCGGAGAAGGCAATGGCACCCCACTCCAGTACTCTTGTCTGGAAAATCTCATGGACGGAGGAGCCTGGTAGGCTGTAGTCCATGGGGTCGCGAAGAGTCAGATACGACTGAGTGACTTCACTTTCACTTTTCACTTTCCTGCATTGGAGAAGGAAATGGCAACCCACTCCAGTGTACTTGCCTGGAGAATCTCAGGGATGGCAGAGCCTGGTGGGCTGCCGTCTATGGGGTTGCACAGAGTCGGACACGACTGAAGCGACTTAGCAAGAGATTATTATAGACATTCAAGTGGGTGTGCAGATCATGTTGTTATTATTATCTGAATGGTAAGGCTATTGTTCTGGTTATTTCATACAGACTTTGGTTAGGAGAGTGTATTAGTTTGCTAGTGCTGCCATAACAAAGTACCACAAACTGGTGGTTCAACAAGAGAAAAATTATTATCTAACAATTCTGGAGACTAGAAGTCCAAGATCAAGGTGTCAGCAGAGTTAGTTCTCTCAGGGCTATAAGAGATGATCTTCTCCATGCTTTTCACCTAGTTTCTGACGACTGGCATTCTTTGGCTTGTAAAAGCATCACCCAGATCTGTGTATTCATTCTCACATGGGATTCTCCCTCTGTACATGTCTGTGTCAAATTTCTCCTTTTTGTCAGAACATCAGTCATTTTGGATTAAGCTGGTTTTAGAAAAGGCAGAGGAACTAGAGATCAAATTGCCAACATCCGCTGGATCATGGAAAAAGCAAGAGAGTTCAGAAAAACATCTATTTCTGCTTTATTGACTATGCCAAAGCCTTTGACTGTGTGGATTACAATAA
>SJYX01004657.1:0-11302 GCA_006410675.1 Oreotragus oreotragus
AAAAAAAAATCAACAAACAATTCAGCAGGGTTAACTCAAAAAAGGAAAAACTAAATAAAATAGACATTCTTTGACTGCCAGCAAGAAAAAATAAATTTAGGAATATAAATAGATTTAAGCAATTTCTTTGTCCAAATTATTTGCAATATTAGAATAAATCGCTTCAAAATAGCTAATCCTGGCTAAATATAGTGCCAAAAAGGAATCACAGTGAAAAACAGTTATTACTTGAAGCCAAGAAGCAATGACTATACTGTAACAATTATAAATTTATCATATAATCATACTGATTAAATCAATCAGGCACAGATGAGTATTATGTATCAGTTCTTAGCACTGAAAACAAACTTAAAACACCAAGAAAGTTACCAAAATAAGTTTACATACAAGCATACCACAAATAAGAGGCAGTGTAGGTTAAGAACAAAAACTTTGGAGCCAGACTATTTGGATTTAGATCCCAACACTGCCTCCTACCAGCTTGGTAACCCACGGTGATTCATACTCTTTCTATGCTTGGGCTGTCTAATCTAAAAATAGGTATAATATTAATACCTAAACCATAGGGTTCTAGGACTAAGTAAATATAAAGCGTTTGGAGTAGTCCCTAGCACACAGTAATTGTTCAATTTGCACCCCAACTTTATATAAGCTATGTGCCAAAAGCAGGTTATGGAATAGAACAAACAGAAACATCCTCATCACTATCAAATGAAAATCCATGGGACAATTCTAGATAAATGCTTTACCATCATCACTACTGTTATTCCTGCTTCATAGATGAGGAAAGATTCACTCACCTAGAGAAAGCAGGACAGGTCTCACTCCAAAGCTAATGCTCTGAAATATTGTGCTATATTACCTAAAGTTACAAACAGCCTCCTGTGTTTAGAAGAGAAGACACCAAAGAAGCTTACGTACAGTTCAGTACAGAGACATGAAGAAAATGAATAATTACAAGAACGTACTGGCCGATATGGAAACAGAGGAGAGGCAGCTAAATGAGACCAATACTTTAAGGGAATATATCTTTGAATTTGGAAAAATAAGGAAGAGTGGGAATTTGCTGGACTGGTAGCAATTCACTGGCTATTAATTTGAGAAAATAGGAAGATGAGTGCCTTCCTTTGAAGCTATGCTTAATCTCTTCTTTGAGAAAAATAGGCAAAGCATTTAAAAATAACGAGAAAGAACTTATAGTCTCATCCCTAAATCAGACTTAAAATCTCTAGTGGCAGAAATGGTTAATCTTTGTATTACCCATAATGTATTTTCAAATATTGCCTTGAGTTACTCAATCTGTATTTTCAAACTGAACTGTGAATCCCATCTTGCTCTGCCCCTAAAATGGCAAAAAAACAAGAATACTAGTTTTTTTGGGCTGACCTTTAGAAAAGTTTACATACTTAAAAAAAAAACAACAAAAAAAAACCCCAAACTTGTTTTTAAGACAGTAGAATCCTTTCTTCAAACGAATTCCCATGGGGAAGAACAATAAATAAAATGGATCAAAGTGGAGTTACTCTAATTCAAGGGTCATCAAACTTCTTTTGTAAAGGCCAGATAGTAAACATTTTAGGCTCTGCAGGCCATATGGTCTGTGTGGCAACTAATCAAGTATGCTGCTGTAGTGTGAAAGCAGCCACACGATACCGATGAATGTGCTTCTGTTCCGATAAAACCTTATTTATGGAAATAGTGAACTTCTTATAGTTTTCATGTGTCACAAAATAACATTCTTTTGATATTTTCCCCAACCATTAAAAATGTAAAAACCACTCTTTGTTCACCACCCATGTAAAAATAGGCATCGAAGGAGTACAAATTGGCCCAGAGTTTATTGACTCCCTACTCAATCAAGATCATGAGGCACACATTTGACTGCTAACTGTTCTCCGGGAAGGGGCTTAGTGGGTGGGGACAGGGCCAAATTTCTTTTTATTCAAAGTGTAAGGCCCTACCTTACAGTAGGCCCTACCTTACAGTAAACTAGCTGATGGTATGTCCAACACTGACTACAATGTCCCTTCCTTTTTCAGCTTATGTCACAGCTCACAAAATAACAAAATGGAGTATCTGTAACAGATTTTTAAAAAGTGATTACACAGAAGAGATATAATAAATACTCTGCTCTCCCTTTTTGTTTGCACATTAACTAAGAGCATACACCCTCAGTTTGGATAACCACAGTCTGAACCACTATTTCATATTTCACAAAACAGCAACTATTAATTGTTTAGTAAATTCTGGCTTGCCAAGCCCATCACTGCTTTGTTTCATGGCTTTATGTAACTAAGCTTTTGGCAAAATTTCAGAGACCTCTGAAGACCTCTGTCACCTCTGGAGACAGGGGATGAAGGTAAAACAGGTTTAGTAAAATGTTAATTCCAGTCACTGTCATATTTCATGTTTGTACTTCTCTCTTTTTGGCTGTTAATGCAAATCATATCACTTTCTAACATATATAAACAGACTATATGAACACTAAAGCTTTATTGATTATATTTATGATAGCACTCTGCATTGTAGCATTTATTTTACTGTTTTATTTGCACTTTTATGACTCAATAACCTTTGAGCCAAAGAAAATTTAAAATTTAACCAATGATAACACACAAATGAAAAACAAACATCCTTTGACTAACAAACTGAACATCAGCCAAGATGAACTGACCAAGATAGACCTTGTAAGACAAATTTTAAGAATGTAAAGGGATTTTTAGTTATTATTTTATATTAATTTAAAAAACATTCGGCAGATAAAATTACCTTTCTCTCTGAAACTACCAAATCATCTATGCACTAACTGAAAGATCTCAGATAGCCAAATCAAGACCAGTGATTTTCAAAAATTTTTGGTCTTGGGACTCCTTTCTAGTCTTAAAAATTATTAAAGGTCCCAAAGAGCTTTTGTTTATCTGGATGCCTAACAATATTTTTCATATTAGAAATTTAAAACTAAAAAATTAAAATATTTATCAATTTACTTAAAATAATAAACCTATTATAATAGTCATGAAACAATTTAAAAAATTTTCACATGATTTTAATGAAATTCTTTTCACAATGAAATAAATGTATTGAGAAAAGTAGATTGTTTTCTGTTTTTGCAAATCTCTTATTAAAGTCTGGCATAACAGGAGGAAGTGGCTGGATTCTTACATCTGTTTCTGCACTGAATCAGCTGAAAGTTTTTATTTTGGATGAAGTATATAAGGAAAATCAGACCGTAAACAGACATGCAGGTGTAAAGGGAGGAGTATTTCAAGTCTTCTCTGATAACTGTACTATCAAAAAATAGCCAAATCAAAGTCTACAAGTGATAATTTTGAAAAGGTTTAACATGAAATATGAAACCATATTGGTGAGCTTTTCATAATTTGTACCTGCAAGAGAGAATGAGAGTAGTAGAAGCAAATAATGTCTTAGTATAAAACTTGATCACCCAATATAAAACAAATTACTTTTCCTTTTACAGCAAGGTGAAGCTCTATACTGCAACATCCTTAACCACTATATTTGGAGGTTCAGGACTATTAGGCTTAAAAACAAATACACAGAAATTTCTGTGATTCATATAATGAGTATTATTATAGGTTGATTCAGCTTTAGAAAGGGACTTTTTGTATGTGTGTGGAGGGTAAGGCAAAGTAGGTGGTGATAAATAATTTTCTTTGTTATAACTTTTTCCCTTGGTTCAAGGGAACAGAATCAAAATGTTTCAGTTATTTTCTTGAGGAGAAATTATTAGCACTGGATTCAAACTACAATTTTGTAGTACTGGAGAATGTTACTGCTGCCAAAGGAAATATGAGAAATCCCAGACACAGCATGTGGGAGCTTCTCCTCAGGAAATCCTTGTGGTTCACTATTCCTGTAAATTTTAGCTGACAGAAAACACACATCATAGCACCAGAAAGAATTTTGCTAAATGCAAAAATGCCAGAAGTCTTTGGTTGTGCTAAGATTGTTCTGATGGCTAAAATATACTTTTGTACGAAAGTAAACATAAAGTAAGACAGGAAATCCCAATACTTTTGCTAGCACTGCAATAAAACGATTCTTTAAGTCCCAGATTATCTGCATTTCATGCTCTCCCCAAGACAGGAGGGGAAGGCAATGGCACCCCACCCCAGTACTCTTGCCTGGAAAATCCAATGGACGGAGTAGCCTGGTGGGCTGCAGTCCATGGGGTCGCTAACAGTCGGACAGACTGAGTGACTTCACTTTCACTTTTCTCTTTCATGCATTGGAGAAGGAAATGGCAACCCACTCCAGTATTCTTGCCTGGAGAATCCCAGGGATGGGGGAGCCTGGTGGGCTGCCGTCTATGGGGTCACACAGAGTCGGACACGACTGAAGTGACTTAGCAGTAGCAGCCAAGACAGGAGATCCCATGCCAATGGATATATAAAGTTTGAACAACTCATTTAACAAATTGTTTATTTTTTTCATGATTTATGGTGCACTCCACAGAAGTGCCAGTATTATTACTGCTAATTTGCATTTTAAAAGATTAACTGTGCAGAAATGGAGGTGATGTGTAAAATGCTCTTATTAATATGTTCTCTCTTTTAAACCACTTTAAACCCTTACAGGTAGGGCAAGTTGTAATCTTTCATGTTCTAGCCCAGAAAGGGAAGAAGAGGCCAAATCCAGCAGAATTAGACAACTCATAATAATAAATACTAACTAAAAATCCCCCCGTGTGGCAGGTAATATGTAGGCACAGGTGAGAAAACAAAACAGGTTGAGGTCTTTGCTAAAAAAGTTTCATTCTATGACACTTCTGATAAAACTATGGTACACTCGATACTTTTCAACTAAGTTGATGGTTTTAGGAAAATCCTCTCTTGGTCTCAGTTTCCTGAAGTACAAAGAATGCCATGAGGGTCTTAAACTTGTTCAGGTGGTAAAACAAAACTCATAACATCCTTTGGGAAACAAGACAAAAAAGTGGTACATTAAAATGTAGAATTTTGTGTTAACTCAAATGCCACTTTATCCTATGTAATCAGTCAAGTATACAGTATGGAAATTCTACAGATTAAATCACTCAGTTTCTTCAGCAAAAAAAAAAAGATACAACAAAGGCAGAGGAGGCAAAGAAAACTGCTAAAGACTAAAGGGACGTATCACCCGAATGCGATGGATGGATGTTAGGGTCCTGGTTTGATTGTAAGAAGACATTTCTGAGATACCTGAGGCAATCCAAACATAGGTACTAGATGATACTAGGGAATTATTAATTTTTTAGATAATTGCATCAGAGTCAGCATTAAAAAACAGAGAGAGTGCTTATCTGTTAGAGATGTATACTGAAGCATTTATGGGTGAAATTAAGTAATGTCTGGGATTTGCTTTAAAATACTCCAAGAAAGATGAGGGTAGGAGGGGAACAGATGAGACAGTTTGGCAAAATGTTAACAGCTGCTCAAGCTGAAGTTGGGTTATGGGCACACAGAACTTTCACTGTATTACTTTTCTTATGTATAATTTTAAAAGTTCACTATAAAAGTTTTTAAAAGTCAGATGCTAGGTTTTTCCAGAGTCTGGTATAAAAGACTTAAGAAAATGGCAGAAAATTTGAAAAAATTCAAGTTATTATTTTAATCTAGGAAAAAGATAAATTTATTAAATTTTAGAAAAGAATTCTCAAGTCTTTACAAACTTCCATATAATGGTACTGGCATTTTTATTATCTACTGAAAGAGAATATAACAAAGTACTCTCTAGCAACAAGATTTCAAGTTACCAGTCTTAGTAGAGGTACAAATAAATGGCTAACTACATGTCAATTA
Source organism: Oreotragus oreotragus (assembly GCA_006410675.1). Taxonomy (NCBI): domain Eukaryota; kingdom Metazoa; phylum Chordata; class Mammalia; order Artiodactyla; family Bovidae; genus Oreotragus; species Oreotragus oreotragus. The sequence continues at coordinate 5,802 of SJYX01004657.1, forward strand.
TTCATATTTACCTTTCAGAAACTAATGTGAAGTTTCTGGGATAAACAATTTTCAGCTATGTGATTTCTGAAGCCATGTTTAGACAGTTAAAACAAATACAAAAACTCAGTATATTACTATGGAGCAAGTAAGTAGATTTTGGCCCCATTCCACAACTCTGATATCTGGCAATGTGTGAAGTTAATTCTGGTTGTTGTAACTGAGGGCATGAGCTTTACTGGCATCCAATGGAGAGAGATCAAGGCTATACTCAACATCTGACAACACACAGGATGACCTCCACAAGTTATCCAGCTCAAACTGTCAACAGTGCTGAGGCTGAGAAACCCTGTTTTACAGTATAAGGAATCATAGTTGAAAAAATTCCCCCCAAATATATAGTCCAGCAGCTGCTTTCATTATTTACCTTTTACTTTGGGAGCATGATAGATTCCAAAGCCAAAATGGAAAATTACTTTTCCATGACTTGCCATCTAAAAACCCAACAGGCTCTATAATAGTGAAATGAGTTACCTTCGAAATAACTGCAGCAGAGTTAACATATTAAAATTTCAACCAGTCACTGCTGCTGCTGCTGCTGCTAAGTTGCTTCAGTAGTGTCCAACTCTGTGCGACCCCATAGACAGCAGCCCATGAGGCTCTCCCATCCCTAGGATTCTCCAGGCAAGAACACTGGAGTGGGTTGCCATTTCCTTCTCCAATGCATGAGAGTGAAAACTGAAAGTGAAGTAGCTCAGTCGTGTCTGACTCTTAGCCCATGAGGCTCTCCCATCCCTAGGATTCTCCAGGCAAGAACACTGGAGTGGGTTGCCATTTCCTTCTCCAATGCATGAGAGTGAAAACTGAAAGTGAAGTAGCTCAGTCGTGTCTGACTCTTAGCCCATGAGGCTCTCCCATCCCTAGGATTCTCCAGGCAAGAACACTGGAGTGGGTTGCCATTTCCTTCTCCAATGCATGAGAGTGAAAACTGAAAGTGAAGTAGCTCAGTCGTGTCTGACTCTTAGCCCATGAGGCTCTCCCATCCCTAGGATTCTCCAGGCAAGAACACTGGAGTGGGTTGCCATTTCCTTCTCCAATGCATGAGAGTGAAAACTGAAAGTGAAGTAGCTCAGTCGTGTCTGACTCTTAGCCCATGAGGCTCTCCCATCCCTAGGATTCTCCAGGCAAGAACACTGGAGTGGGTTGCCATTTCCTTCTCCAATGCATGAGAGTGAAAACTGAAAGTGAAGTAGCTCAGTCGTGTCTGACTCTTAGCCCATGAGGCTCTCCCATCCCTAGGATTCTCCAGGCAAGAACACTGGAGTGGGTTGCCATTTCCTTCTCCAATGCATGAGAGTGAAAACTGAAAGTGAAGTAGCTCAGTCGTGTCTGACTCTTAGCCCATGAGGCTCTCCCATCCCTAGGATTCTCCAGGCAAGAACACTGGAGTGGGTTGCCATTTCCTTCTCCAATGCATGAGAGTGAAAACTGAAAGTGAAGTCGCTCAGTCGTGTCTGACTCTTAGCNCAGCCCATGAGGCTCTCCCATCCCTAGGATTCTCCAGGCAAGAACACTGGAGTGGGTTGCCATTTCCTTCTCCAATGCATGAGAGTGAAAACTGAAAGTGAAGTAGCTCAGTCGTGTCTGACTCTTAGCCCATGAGGCTCTCCCATCCCTAGGATTCTCCAGGCAAGAACACTGGAGTGGGTTGCCATTTCCTTCTCCAATGCATGAGAGTGAAAACTGAAAGTGAAGTAGCTCAGTCGTGTCTGACTCTTAGCCCATGAGGCTCTCCCATCCCTAGGATTCTCCAGGCAAGAACACTGGAGTGGGTTGCCATTTCCTTCTCCAATGCATGAGAGTGAAAACTGAAAGTGAAGTAGCTCAGTCGTGTCTGACTCTTAGCCCATGAGGCTCTCCCATCCCTAGGATTCTCCAGGCAAGAACACTGGAGTGGGTTGCCATTTCCTTCTCCAATGCATGAGAGTGAAAACTGAAAGTGAAGTAGCTCAGTCGTGTCTGACTCTTAGCCCATGAGGCTCTCCCATCCCTAGGATTCTCCAGGCAAGAACACTGGAGTGGGTTGCCATTTCCTTCTCCAATGCATGAGAGTGAAAACTGAAAGTGAAGTAGCTCAGTCGTGTCTGACTCTTAGCCCATGAGGCTCTCCCATCCCTAGGATTCTCCAGGCAAGAACACTGGAGTGGGTTGCCATTTCCTTCTCCAATGCATGAGAGTGAAAACTGAAAGTGAAGTAGCTCAGTCGTGTCTGACTCTTAGCCCATGAGGCTCTCCCATCCCTAGGATTCTCCAGGCAAGAACACTGGAGTGGGTTGCCATTTCCTTCTCCAATGCATGAGAGTGAAAACTGAAAGTGAAGTAGCTCAGTCGTGTCTGACTCTTAGCCCATGAGGCTCTCCCATCCCTAGGATTCTCCAGGCAAGAACACTGGAGTGGGTTGCCATTTCCTTCTCCAATGCATGAGAGTGAAAACTGAAAGTGAAGTAGCTCAGTCGTGTCTGACTCTTAGCCCATGAGGCTCTCCCATCCCTAGGATTCTCCAGGCAAGAACACTGGAGTGGGTTGCCATTTCCTTCTCCAATGCATGAGAGTGAAAACTGAAAGTGAAGTCGCTCAGTCGTGTCTGACTCTTAGCGACCCCATGGACTGCGGCCCACCAGGCTCCTCCATCCATGGGATTTTCCAGGCAAGAGTGCTGGAGTGGGGTGCCATTGCCTTCTCCAACCAGTCACTAATACCGTGCAAAACCAAAATAATCACAGCACTTGGGTACATTTGGAGACTATTTCTAAATGAACTTCTTATTCATCTACCTGAACTTTAATTTTCCAATAAAATAATTTCCTTATTAAAAAATTTATGTTGGGGTCTCAACATAAGAAAAGAAAAAATATATCTGACTAATGAGGCCACATATGCAATCAGGAAACTTGGATATCTAAGCAAACTCAAGTTTCTTCCACAGATGGCATCTTACTAAGAAGTGGCTTCCTTTGGTTATTAGCACACCTCTGTCAATGCTACAGGCCCACAAGCACACACCTGCATCAGGCTGGAAAACGCCAGCAGAATGCTACGATGCTCTTTCCAAACTAGTCCTGATGTACCTTCTGGATACTCGCCTCTTTCCCAGGAGAGTTCAGTTACCCTTTTAGGAAAGCAATCTCTAGTCTGCAACAACTACTGGCCAAATTCTGATTCTGGTTCCTCATCAACTATTTGCTTTGTCTTCTAGATGCAGATGACTGAGTGCCAACAGCATTCCGCCAGGAAAATTTAGCAAAAGGGAAACCTAATTGGCAATCGTCATTTGCTTATCTACTACTAACCAAATATTTATAGAGCACCTACTATACTAACTAGAGTTATAGTAACTTTCTGCCATTAATTTTTCTCTGAGGATATTCAAGAAAAAGTTAACTTTGCTTTACCTATAAAAGGAAACTAAGTTCAAATGCTCAATGTCATGGATTTTTTTTCACTTTTTAAACTAAAAATTAAAACAATACCAAAAGATATAAAATGCAATAAAAACTTTTTTCTCCCGATCCTACCCCTACATCCTCTCCCAAAATGTAATAAACATTCTTCAGCTTGTTAATTCTTCCTCCTAAATTTGGAATCCATTTATGATTGAAAGTGGCTGGCAATGGAGATGGCTAAGATGACTCTGAGATTTTTGGTTTGAACAATTAAGAGGTGCTATTTACCAAAATATAAAATAGCAACAGAGAAACAAGTCTGAAGAGAGAGGTGATGAGTTAGAGGCACCTATGAGACATTCAAATGTAAGTAACTTGGACCTAAGATATTTGGAGATCAGGAGAGTGGCCTAATCTGAATGTGTAGATTTGAGTTTTTAGCGAATTAGGTATGCTGGCAAACCCATACGATGTCATACAGGTGTGAAAAACAGATGGAGTAAATGAGATCAGCCTGAGATAACACATAGTGTGAGAAGACAAGAGGGTCCTAAGAGAGATCAATATTTTAGAAAAGAGTAAAGTCAAAGCTGGAAAATAGTAAGAGTAACAGTAAAAACTGTTAAGATTTCTTGAGTTGAATATATATTAAGGGTAAGTTAAGCTTTTACCATACCTAATTTACTCCTAACAACAAACTTCTAAAGAGGTATTATTACTACCACTCCCATTTTAGAAGGAAACTGGGATATAGAGAGGTTAAATAACTTATCCAAGGTAACCCAGCAGAATGGAAGCTAGCTGGGGTGAGTCCAAAGCCTACATCCTTAACCATAACACAAAACTGCCCGAGGAAAACGGAGATCTAAAAGGAACAACTAAGGCTTCTCTCACAAAAGTTTTCTTATACAGGTATGGTGAGGCCCACAGATGAAGAGACAACGGCCAATGGAAAGACAGTTTGTTATATTCACAGATCTCGAGATGGGAGCAGGCTGTGCCACAGGGGAGGAGAGGGGACATGGGCGGCACCAGGGTCAGTCGGAAGGGAGAGGAGGGAATTATGGGAGACAGCCTTCACTGTGGTTTCTGTGGGAAGGAAGGCAGCAAAGTAAGCAGGCTTCAGACTGGTGAAATGGATGATTTCAGCAGGCTCTAGAGCGCAGGGTCTGTCCCGAGTAGGGCCTGGTAGTGACCCCAGGGTGACTAGGCAGACAGACAGTAGCCAGGTGAGCAGTTTTTTCGTAACCTGGAAGGAGGAGCAATCCCTGCAGGGTCAGCAAGGCTCCAAGTCGTTAAATGCATCAGAATACAGAAAGTAAAACAATGACTAATAAACTTATATGTCAGATTTCATATTCTGTAAGGTTTAAAATGCAGGCCCTGCACGGCACTATTTTTAACTCAATTATCTATTTCCCCTTTTCTTCAGGCTGTCCTCATCTCAAGTTATTCCCTTTCACTGCTAGCTTTAAGTTTAACAGAACGACAGTCAAATTGGATGTTTTTCCCCTGCGAATATATTTTGAAAATGGCAGCTCCTCCGGCTCTTCATAGAACTACTGCTCTTATGACCTACTGGCTCTTTGATTTTTTTCCTTTTCACTCATTCCAGTGCTGCAGTTTCCCAGAGGCTACAGAGCCCACAGGCAGTGGATATCTCAAAATAGTCCTTGACCCACTCCCTCTGCCCATTTTGCATGTTACAACAGCATTTGCTTCCGGGGAAGCTGCTAATTCTGTTTGGTGCTACCAGATGCACGTATTTCTCACAAGAAGATGATCAGTGTAGACACTCCTCTGTTTGTTGATGCCCTCCTACTAATTCCTCCCCAAACAAAGCAGCACCAAACACTTACCAAGTAACCACACTGCCAGGCATTGTTCTAAGCATTTTTTGTACAACAGTTCCCATCTTTACGGCAGAGCTCATTTAAGGGAAGAGGAAACTAAGGCACAGAGACCAAGTAACTTGGCTGGCCACGGTCACAGAGACAGTAAATGCTAAGAGTCAGGATATGAATCTAGGCAGCCTGACAGAGTCAAAGCTATTTACTCCACTGCATTGCAAATAAGTAA
>SJYX01004661.1:0-90153 GCA_006410675.1 Oreotragus oreotragus
ATGGACGTGAGTCTGAGTGAACTCCGAGAGTTGGTGATGAACAGGGAGGCCTGGCATGCTGCGATTCATGGGGTCGCAAAGAGTTGGACACGACTGAGCGACTGAACTGAACTGAATGCATAAAATAGATAACCAATGAGAACCTACTGTGTAGCATAGGGCAAAAAAAGGTACAGTCTGTTTGTAGGACATATATTAACCTTAAAAATTTATCCCAATATAGATTGCTGTTACTGCTGCTGCTAAGTTGCATCAGTCGTGTACGACTCTGTGTGACCCCATAGACGGCAGCCCACAAGCTCCCCCTCCCTGGGATTCTCCAGGCAAGAACACTGGAGTGGGTTGCCATTTCCTTCTCCAATGCATGAAAGGGAAAAGTGAAAGTGAAGTCACTCAGTGGTTTCCGACTCTTTTCGACTCCATGGACTGCAGCCTACCAGGCTCCTCTACCCATGGGATTTTCCAGGCAAGAGTACTGGAGTGGGTTGCCATTGCCTTCTCCCAATATACATTAGGTGCAAACAAATACTATTTGATTCCACTTATAAAAGAAACCTAGAGCAGACAAATTCATAGAGTCAGAAAGTACATCAGAAGATGCCAGAGTTGAGAGGTTTGGGGAGGTCCCCACCCTAACTCTACTAACTAGGAAGTTAGTGTTATGGGAACACAGTTTCAGTTTAGGAAAGTGAAAACTTCAGTAGAAGGATGATGATGATAGTTGCATAACAATGTGAACATATTTGGTGCCACTCAATTGTATAGTTATATGTGGTTAAAATAATGTTTTATATTATGTAGCTTTTACCACAATAAAAATTTTTAAATGCTTGAGTCAAAACAGTGAAAAAGCTTTAATGGTGTGTATAAGTTGATATTTTACCAATTTTGTTCACTTGAACTACTTTATAATTCTCAAAACTCTTTGTAGCATAAAATAAGTCATCATGTTCTATAAAGATTTCACAAGACTCAGTTTAAGGAAATACCTATTATAAAACTCAGAGTTGTAAAAATTTATACCTGAGGTTTTTTTTTTTTTTTTAGATATTTAGGCAACAAACTACACCATAGAATGATTTGTCACTAATCATAAATTCCCTGGACATGAAGTTTAGATTTATCTTGCAGAATTTTCCAAGTTTCCAATACTTTCATAGGTAAAGTAACTATTCTGTAACTTAGAGAGACTCTCTATATGTTCTTCTGAGTAACTTAAAAAATCACTGATGTTTGGCTGGAGGACTGTAGACATACTGCTTACTTTTTTATATACCTTGATTATTGTATTTTTTCTTCTTATAATTGAAGTATAATTGACTTATGTTTCAAGTGTACAATAGTTATGTGATTTTTTTGTACATTACAAAGTGATCACTGTGTAAGCCTAGTTACCATCTGTCACCATGCAAAGTGATTAAACTATTATTCATTATATTCCCTATATATTACATTCCCATGACTTATTTATTGTTTAAATGGAAACTGATGCCTCTTAATATCCCTCGTCTATCTCATTCATTTCTCCCACCAGTCCTCTCACCTATGGCAACCAGTTTGTTCTGGGTATCTGAATCTGTTTCTATTTTGTTATATTAATTCACTTGCTTTTTAGATTCTACATATAAATGAAATCATATGGCATTTGTTTCTCTCTGGCTTACTTCACCTAGCATAATACCATTCAGATCTATCCATGTCATAAATGGCAAGACTTCATTTTTTTTTTTATCATTGAGTAGTATTCCATTGTTTGCTTAACTAATATTTTTTTCAGTTTTGAGGTATAATTGACAAATAAAATTGTAAGATAAAGTGTATATCATGGAGAATTAATGTATGTATATCATGAATTAATTCCTCCATCTAGTTAATTAACACATCTATCACTTCATATGGACTTCTTTATCTTCTCTTTGCTTTTTTTTGGTGAGCATAATTAAGTGCTACTGTCTTCCAAGATTTCAGTTATACAACACAATGTTACCAACTAATCACCATATTTTACCTTACATTCTCAGATTACATTCACCTTATAGGTGAAAGTTTGTATTTTCTCTCCAAACTCTCCCTGTCTCCTGATACCCCAACCACTGGCAACTGCTTTTCTACTTTCTATTTCAAGGAACTTAACTGTAAACCAAAAAAATTTTTTTTCTTAGAGTGCACATCTCAATGATACTATGCATTATTTGTTTTTCTTTGGCTTATTTCACTTACCATAATTCTTCAAGGTCTATGCATTTTTTTCCCACATGTCAAGATTTCCTTCTAATGGTTGAATAATCTAATTTATGTTTGGGTCTGTGTGTGTGTGTAAAATATTGATACCTTATCACAATATATGATTGGCAAATATATTCTCTCATTCCATACATTGCTTTTTCATTTTGTTGATTTTTTTCCCCTTTTCTGTGCAGAAGCTTTTTAGATGGATGTAATGCCATTTGCTTATTTTGCTCTGGTTGCCATTGCTTTTGATGTCAGACAAAAAAAAATCACAACATCAAACACTGCCAAGACTGTTGTCAATGAGCTTTTCTCATGTTTCTTCAAGAATTTGTATGGTTTCAGGTCTTATGTTTGAGTTTTTGATCCATCTTGAGTTGATTTTTGTGGGTAGTGTAAGATGATTTGGAATAGTACCTGACAGAAAGCAAAACATTCTGAAGTTTTTTCTTTCAGCTGAAGGGAAGGGGGATGTGAGGAGATGAGGTAATGTCAGTTGGACTCTTCAGCCTTTCTTGGGTGCTCAGATAAAGTTGGCATAAGTTCAGCATTCCTCTCAATATCTCTGTGGATTTGGAGAAGGAGATGCTCACAGTCACTCATGAAAATGATCCCTGTTTTTACTGATTTCACATTTCGTCTCTTGCAGTTATCATCTTTTTCCTGACCCAAATTCATAGAGTACTGATACTTCATAAAAACCACTCATGTAAGGGGGTTGATTGTTTTCAGGAGAATTTCTATGAAGATTTCGCAGTTGTGGCTACAGATTAGAAAAAAATCAAAGAGTAATCATTTTAAAAAGAATAGTAAACACCCTTTTATATAGTTTGAATCATCCCCCTTCCAGGGTAAAATGCTCAGTCAATCTGTTCCAATGTCTCCAGCCCACTCGCCATTCTAACTTTCTTTCTCACCCTCACAGCTCACTGGCAGGCCCCCTTGGTAGATTCCTATTTGTTTATTATGCACAGTGAGAGTTCCCTCTTTTTTTTTTTTTTTTTTTTTCTGCACTTGCTTATTCAGACCACTCCCTAAGTTTTCTTCTAGGGCAAGATTCTTGAAGAGACTTCCATTTAGAAAAAAAAAAATCCTCTTCCCCCAAAATCTATATCTTCCTCATGATGTTTTCCCACATTTTATATATAATAATGCCATTAATTCTTCAGTATGTTAGCTATTGTTTTGTTTCAGTAAATATTAAACCTATTAAAACAATATACTATGCTTGTTTTATTTATTTTGGTTTTTGGCCATATCATGTGGTTTTCAGGGTCTTAGTTCCCCTACGAGAGTTTAAACCCATGCCCTTGACAGTAAAAGTAGGAGTCCTAACCATTAGACTGCCAGAGAATTCCCAATATATTATGTTCAAGCAAAGTTTTAGTCTCATAACTCTATTTCCCTATAGGCTCATAAGTTTCCCTGCTAAAAATCATTTTTACCATTGGGATACTAAAAAAAAAATGAGTGTCAGGTTGAAGAGAGAATATTGTAGTCAAAAATAATTAAGAATGACTGCTTATTTATCCACATTTTGGTATTTACACAACCTGTTTTTTTAAACAGCAAAATTGTGTTCAAATTTGTTATTTTTAGGTTCTTATATAACCTCAGGCATGACATTAATGAAAATGTACAATGCAGGCTGGGAACAGAATTCCTATTCAATTTTGTGCCCTCCTCCTTAGAATCTGTGGTAAATTACCCAGAGAACCTTTACTTCTTATTAAATTTGCTTATAGAAAAAAAGAGATAGTTAGGACCCAAGTTTTAGTAAGAGTTTGACTTTCTTCATAATTGCTTTTTCTGTAAGTAGATGGGAAATATATTGACCGTGCTTTGTGCTTTAAGGATTGTTTCATTTCCTAGCTATTCTTTTGAAAAAAACCAAAAAACAAAAAACAAATAGGATTGGTATACAAAAGCCACCTATGTCTAATGTTTCCACTGTGGAAGACAGAAAGCTCAAAAGAAAATGGGCTTTTCTTTACAGGACAGGTTGTGAAGTGAAGTCACTCAGTCGTGTCCGACTCTTTGCGACTCTGTGGACTGTAGCCCACCAGGCTCCTCCGTCCATGGGATTCTCTAGGCAAGAATACTGGAGTGGGTTGCCATTTCCTTCTCCAGGGGATCTTTCCAACCCAGGGATTGAACCTGGGTCTCCCGCATTGCAGGCAGATGCCTTTTTTTTTTTTTTAATAAATTTTATTTTTACTTTATTTTACTTTACAATACTGTATTGGTTTTGCCATACATTGACATGAATCTGCCATGGGTGTATACGAGCTCCCAATCCTGAACCCCCCTCCCACCTCCCACCCTATATCATCTCTCTGAATCATCCCCATGCACCAGCCCCAAGCACCCTGTATCCTGTATCAAACATAGAGTGGTGATTCATTTCTTACATGATAGTATACATGTTTCAATGCCATTCTCCCAAATCATCCCACATTCTCCCTCTACCTCAGAGTCCAAAAGTCCATTATATACATCTGTGTCTCTTTTGCTGTCTCACATACAGGGTTATCATTACCATCTTTCTAAATTACATATATATGTGTCAGTATACTGTATTGGTGTTTTTCTTTCTGGCTTACTTCACTCTGTAAAATCGGCTCCAGTTTCATCCATCTCATTAGAACTGATTGAAATGTATTCTTTTTAATGGCTGAGTAGTACTCCATTGTGTATATGTACCACAGCTTTCTTATCCATTCATGTGCTGATGGCCATCTAGGTTGTTTCCATGTCCCGGCTATTATAAACAGTGCTGCAATGAACATTGGGGTCCATGTGTCTCTATCCTGGTTTCCTCGGTGTGCATGCCCAGCAGTGGGATTGCTTTAACCATTGAGCTACCAAGGAAGCCACAGGACAGGTTGGAAAAGGTTATCTTTCCATGTTAAGTAGACAGTGGTAAATACTCCCCAAACACCCATGATGAACAGTTCCTTGATAATATTTCTTCTGTCTGATCTTTCTATGCTCTGATAGGAGATTTGGTGAGATGCATTTACTACATGGAATGATCTTGCATTTTTTTTTTTAATTTATGATTTGAAGTTTAAGTTTAAACACTTAACATTTGCTATTTTACCACTACTTTTTAATTTTTTTATTAATTCTAAATTTTTATTTTTTTACTTTTTTTCATAAAAAAATATAATAAACGAATTTTGAATTTTTTCTCTCTCTGTGCGACTCCAGAGATGGCAGCCCACCAGGCTCCCCCATCCCTGGGACTTTCCAGGCAAGAGTACTGGAGTGGGGTGCCACTGCCTTCTCCAGTTTTTTACCACTACTTTTTAAATAAGTAAAATAATATAGATCTTCTGAATATATATTATGATTCAATTCATAAATCAAAACCTATTATGATTAAATTCATTCAATTCAGTTATAGCTTAGATATTGTTAAATTCTGTTGTTTGACAAATGTTTATTAAGCTTATGCTTAATATTAAGCAGGTACTGTGCTTGGAGATATATTTCAATTTACATTATCCTCTACCAAATCGGTAAATATTGCTAGTGTTAGTAATTCTCTTTCCCCTATTACTGCCTGATGCTTTTTATTTTGAAATGTTGTTGTTGTTCAGTTGCTAAGTCATGTCTGACTCTTTGTGACCTCATGGAATGCAGCATGCCAGGCTTCCCTGTCCTTAACCATCCCCTGAAGTTTGCTCAAACTCATGTCCATTGAGTCAGTGATGCTATCCAACCATCTCATCCTCTGTCATACCCTTTTCCTCCTGTCTTCAATCTTTCCCAGCATCAGGGTCTTTCTAATAAATCAACTCTTGGCATTAGTTGGCCAAAGTATTGGAGCTTCAGCTTCAGCATCAGTCCTTCCAGTGAGTATTTAGGTTGATTTCCTTTAGGATTGATTGGTTTGATCTCCTTGCTGTCCAAGGGACTCTCAAGACTCTTCTCTAGCTCCACAGTTCAAAAACATGAGTTCTTCAGTGCTCAGCCTTCTTTATTATGGTCCAACTCTCACATCTGTACATGACTGCTGGAAAAACCATAGGTTTGATTATACAGACCTTTGTTGTTAAAGTGATGTCTCTGCTTTCTAATACACTGTCTAGGTTTGTCATAGCTTTTCTTCCAAGGAGCAAATGCCTTTTAATTTTGTGGCTGCAGTCACTGTCTGCAGTGATTTTGGGGCCCAAGAAAATAAAGTCTGTCATTGTTTCCAGTTTTTCCCCATCCATTTGCCACAAAGTGATGGAACTGATTGCCATAATCTTCGTTTTTTGAATGTTGAATTTTAAGCCAGCTTTTTCACACTCCTCTTTCACCTTCATCAAGAGGCTCTTTAGTTCCTCTTCACTTTCTGCCATTGGAGTGGTATCATCTGCATATCTAAGGTGGTTATATTTCTCCTGGCAATCTTGATTACAGGTTGTGATTCATATAGACCAGCATGTCACATGATGTATCCTGCATATAAGTTAAATAATAAGGGTGGCGATATACAGCCTTGATGTACTCCTTTCCCAATTTGACCCAGTCATTTGTTTCATGTTTGGTTTTAATTGTGCTTCTTGATCTGTATACAAGTTTCTCAGAAGGCAAATAAGGTGGTCTGGTATCCCCATCTCTTTAAGAATTTTCCAGTTTGTTGTGATCCACACAAAGGCTTTAGCATAGTCAATGGAGCAGAAGTAGATGTTTTTTTTCTTTTTTTTTTTCTGTGAATTTTGGCAATTTGATCTCCTGTTCTTCTGCCTTTTCTAAATTCATCTTGTCCATCAGGAAGTTCCCAGGGAATGTACTGTTGAAGCCTAGCTTGAAAGATTTTGCACATTACCTTGCTAGCATGTGAAATGAGTGCAATCATACGGTAATTTGAACATTCTTTGGCATTGCCCTTCTTTGGGATTGCAATGAAAACTGACCTTCTCCATTCCTGTAGCCATTGCAGAGTTTTCCAAATTTGCTGATGTATTGAGTGTAGCACTTTCACAGCATCATCTTTTAGGATTTGAAATAACTCAGCTGGAATTCTGTCACTTCCACTAATTTTGTTTGTAGTAATGCTTCCTAAGGCTCACTTGACTTCACATTCCAGAATGTCTGGCTTAGGTGAGTGACTAATGGTTATCTGGGTCATTAAAGACCTTTTTTGTACAATTCCTCTATGTATCCTTGCCACCTCTTCTTAATCTCTTCTGCTTCGGTTAGGTCCTTACCATTTCTGTGCTTATTGTGCCCATCTTTGCATGAAATGATCCCTTAGTATTTCTGATTTTCTTGAAGAGATCTCAAGTCTTTCTCCTTCTATTGTTCTCATAGTCAGTTTTTTTTTTTTTTTTAATCACATAAAGCTGCAGCACTGAAGAATGTCCCCATTATACAGATATCTAATATATCTACTGGATACTTTCTATGTACTAGACACTCTTTGTTCTTTCAGTGCATCTATCACAAATAATCTTAGTACAGCTTCACAGGTTAACCCTTCCATTTTACTGTTGAGAAAAATGAAGAACAGTGAGGAAAAATCACTTGGCCAAGGTCATACTGCTAATGTGTTAAAACATGAGCTTAATTTGCTACCCTCTTAATCATTATTCTAAAATAAGTATTTTATTTAGGGGAACATGATAACTGCTAGCTCTGATGGGTAAGGGCAATATGAAACTGATGAGTAATCAAGCTTTGCATAATATAAAGGGCAGTGATCTTGACTCCATTACTGACTATCCCATGAGACCACTGTTAAGTCAAAAGCTAATTGCTGTTACTCATGAGTCTGTTGTGAGAATTAAATGAGGTAATACATATAGAATATGTAGTTTGTTGCCTGGTAATTGTAAATTGCCAGTAAACATTTGCCTTTACTCTCATTGTGATTGTTTTGGGGTATTTAAATTAATGCATTTCTGTTGTTAAAAAAAGTATCTTAAAGATCTAGTCATATCTTGCCCGCTTGACCTTTTAGAGAGGAAGATATTCTATGAAATGTTCTCTAGGCTAGAGAATGAAGTTTTCTAGTTTTTCTTTTATTTTGATTCAAGTGATCAAATGAATGTATTTAACTTTTTAACTGTAAAAATTATTTATTTAACTTTTTGTTCCTGTGTTTCTCTTTCTAACCTTCTACCACAATAAACTTCATATCTATAGAAAAATTGAAAGAATAGTATAATAACACATGTAACTCTTATTTCAGACTTACCAATTATTGCTATTTTTTTTTTCAAAATTTGAGTTTCTCTTCACTTTTTTCTTTCTGCTGCTGCTAAGTCACTTCAGTCGTGTCCGACTCTGTGTGACCCCATAGACGGCAGCCCACCAGGCTCCCCCATCCCTGGGATTCTCCAGGCAAGAATACTGGAGTGGGTTGTCATTTCCTTCTCCATTGCATGAAAGAGAAAAGTGAAAGTGAAGTCGCTCAGTCTGTCCGACTGTTAGCTACCGCATGGACTGCAGCCCACCAGGCTACTCCGTCCATTGGATTTTCCAGGCAAGAGTACTGGGGTGGGGTGCCACATTTTGGCTGAATTGTTTGAAATTAAATTGGAATGAGAAGTACATTTCATCCCCAAATCTTTAATAAGAATAAAGACATTTTTGCACATAATCATAATAGTATTATAACATCCAAGAAATTTAATATCAGAAAAATAGAAATAATGTTATTTAACGTGAAGTTTCTATCCGAGTGTCTGTAATCATCTCTACAAATTTTATTTTGGATGAAATACATTATGATCAAAGTCTGTTGCTGTAAGATCTCAATTTTCTGAAGATGTGAAAGGTTATGGGAAATTTCATTGTTTACTGTAAACTTTCTCAAATGTATGAAAATAACCTACATTCAACTAACAAATTTTTCTATATTTACTGTAAATGCCGATTGTAGATTGCCTTCCTTTGTTTCACAGTTCTTCCTTCTTTGTCTACTAAATCTATCTAGATTTTAAAGAAGGATGATATATTGTCAACCATTGTATTTTCATATAAAGCTTCCCTGAATTTTTAAAATCATTTTGTTTGGAGGAAATTTTCAAACATATCCCCAGATAGAGAACAATAGTACAATGTCTCCATGTACCCATTCATCCCTATTTGATGATAATCAACATTTTATCAGTCTTACACATCTCTCCCAATTATTTTTTGTATGAATAGTATTTTAAAGCAAACCTGTGATATCACATCATTTTATCTGTAGATATTTCAATACAAATGTCTAACAGGATATATGTATGTGTCTCTTTTCATTTACCTTTTTTCATGCCATTTACTTCTAGAAAATGCTCTTGTCACTTATCTTTAGTGTGTCCCATAGTCTAGTCAGTATATTTGCTGCAGACTTCCTTTTCGTGATGTTTAAACATCCCTCATTCACCCAGATTTTCTATTCACTAATTATGATATCTAGAGGTTTTGTTAGATTTAAGCCCTCACCTTTCTTTTTTCAAGAATATTTCATTGGTGGGACCATGTACTTGCTGTTTGTATCACACCAGGAGGCATACTGTATCTGTTGGTTCTACTATGAGAAAAGCTATGATAGCTCTGTATATTTAGATGGAATCAATCTGAACCATTCTTTATGAAGTTTTCCATCAACTTTTCATCTAATGGTTTTAGAATTCATTAATAGTCATGACCTGGCTCCTTTATTTCATTAGAGTTTGCAAAATGGTGAATCTTCTGTATTTATTATCTCTTTTGCTATGTTTGGGCTTCCCTGATGGCTCAGCAGGTAAAGAACCTGCCTGCAATGCAGGAGACGCAGAAGATGTGACTTTGATTCCTGGGTCAGGAAGATTCCCCTGGAGGAGGAAATGCCAGCCCACTCAAGTATTCTTGCTTGGAGAATCAATCCCATGGACAGAGGAGCCTGAAGGGCTACAGTCCAGAGGGTTGCAAAGAGTTGGACACCACTGAGTGACTAAGCACATTTGCACTTGTTAGCATGATTTATTCCATGAAGACCTTTCCCTCATCCATTTGATTATATGAATATTTGAAGTTTGTTTTATTTAGAAAAAGCAGGATAAATGCTTGACTCATTCTCATTAATCAGTTTATCATGTTACCTCCAATTGTGAATTTCTCAAATTTTAAATAGTTGTATTTTATATGTTTAGTTGATATAGTGGATAGTACATGCAGATCTTTAACTATTACACCATATTGTCAAAGTATTTCTCTCAATTAGATGGGTTTCTGTAGGTGGGTGCATCCTTGCATATCTGCAAATATTTTTCTTTTCTCCCCAATGAGTGAAGAATAGTTTTTCTAGGTAGGGGGAGTCTGATTTCAAGCTTCTCTGTTAGTTGTTTTAGAAATTTCTTTATCAACTTTTAAATACAACATTGTAGATGAGCAATTGAACAAAACTTCTTTATCCTTTTTTCTTTCTTTTGGAAAGTTCCAAAGTTGTTTGTTGTTGTTCAAGGAATTCAAGTATCTAACCAATATATCCCTATGCTTGTAACTTCATTAATCGCACTGGGAACTAGCCAAAACTTATATAGGCTGGAATATTCTTCAGCTGATGAAATTTTAAAAATTATGATTGGTTTTATTTTCATCTATAATCTACTTTTTCTTTTGGAAAGCCTATTCTCAAATTACAATTACTGTATCTACCCTCCAAATCTTATATTTCTCTCCAGACTACAATCTCTTTTAATTTTGCTTTATGATTGACTTGATCTTCCAGACCAGTAATTTTATTCATATCAGAGATGATTCCCTTCTTCAGTGTATATGTTAAATTTTTAAAGTTTGTTTCAATAAAGTATGTTAGTCTACAGTTGATTTTATTTTTAATATTTTATAATTAGAATGTTTTCATTCAATATTTGCTGTCTTTCTTTATATCTTTGTTTCATTAGAGGTCCATTCTGATGTTTTGTTTTTTTTTTTTTTTGATTGCTCTCTCTCTGGATATGAGGTTTTCAAAAGTGTTGAAACTCTTTTCCTTCTACTTGCCAAGGGTTGGTAGCTTGGAATTGAGGACAGTGATATAGAGTGGCAAAACACCAGTGGTCTATCAGCACCTGCAGGCTGGAGATACATCATAAATCAGGTTATCCAAGAAGAAACCATTTAGCTACTGAATCTCTCTGTACTTTCCTTCAATAAGGGGTGCAGAATTAGTTCAACTGTTCAGCTTCTTGTTAGCTTTTCATAGAGCAAGAAAACTAATCCTACTCAAATTGATTCCAGATTGCTTTGGGGAAGATCCTAGGATACCCAGGGGCTAGGATCACTTAGATTCTGTCACACTCTCAGTCTCTGTTGCTGGTTCCCATGCTTTCATGTGGACCAGAGAGGGGGAAGGTACTTATTGACTCTTGAACTTAAACCCATTTATGTGCCAGGTCCAGTAATTTTTTGGCCTAAGAAAATAGAATGACTTTAAGTAGAGAATTGAAGGGCATATGTATTTTTTACTACACCTAGTCTTTGGAAGATTGTTTCTTGTAGTATCAATTTTTTTTTTCTTTGTCACAAAAGCTAAGAACTTATTTATTATTTGCCTATGGCATAGAACTGAATCAAATTTAGGAGAAAAGTTGATTTGTGCCTCAAATCATTGAGATATCCTCTTTATTCATATCACCTTACTTATAAAGGCAATATATTGAGGAAAATATGCTTATTTTATGTCATATTTAATTATGCAGACTATCTTGAATCCTTTGGAAGTATGGGTTATAAATAAGTAAAGTAAACTTTAATCCCTCCCAATTGAATAGGAAGGTAATTTAAGAATATATAAAATGATTTCATCTTTCATATCTTAAAACATTTCCATTTTGAGAAGAGTTGAATATAAAATGTTTTCACTAAGCCAAAAATGTGATCAGCAAAATAAGTAACTCAACTTGTAAGGATACCTGGATTCTAATCTTGATGATGTTACCAGTTAACTTTATCTTGGGGAAAAAATCATGGTAATATTGTTTCTCATCTGCTAAATTTAATAACAGTATAGGTGAAAACTTAGACCCTTTCTGTTTCTAAATTTCTGAATCTGCATAAACATAACTTTGAATATGAGCAGTAAGGTTGAGACCTATGAAGACAAAAGAATTAACTACATCCAAATAGAACATAAAATAATGATATAAGTGCTACCTGGCCTCCACCTCAGGAACAAAAATCACAAAAACAGGAGCCTTGGCTACTGAATAAAAACTGTTGTTTGTAAATATGAAATATTTTCCAGTTGTATCTACCACCTTTGCTAAAGTTCTATTTAGGCATTAAACTTAGAAAATACTTAGAGTTATACTGTTTTTATCATAATGTTTGATGCTTTTGATCATATGTAAAAGATGTTTTCTGAGTCATAGTCATAACTATCTAAAAACCATAAAAGTCAACCCCAAAATCACAAAGAAGCATTTAAATTTACAAAGAAAATTTCCTGAGAGCTAAGAATCCTCTAAAATATAACCTCTTCTCACCTTTAACATTTTTTTTTCTTTTCACCATATTATTCTCCTCTGTAAACTTTTGAAGGTATAATTATTCATGCCAACACTTCTCATACCTGTTTCTCTATTCTTTGTCCTTGTGTGTCACCAGCCACAGAATAACCCAAAAGAGCTTTACTTACTTCCTTTGCTTGGAAGGCCAAAATGTCTCTTCATACTATTGGATTGTATGTCCATAGTACCAAATTAAGTCTTGAGTATCTCTCTGCTTATTTTTTAAATTTAATTAAACTATTCCTACAAACTACAGGAGTATAAAAGTGCTATGAAACATTATTTGTCCTTCATATATGATAGACTTTCATGAAAATAAAGTGAACAAAACCAGAACCAATGAGCACTAGAATATATATGCACATTCTAAAGTGTATGATATAACTTGTTAATAAAAGTAACATTAGCTTAGACCATTCTAGAAAATGGGTAAAACACGAACTAAATGTTAAGTGTTGGACAAATCTTAAATGAGGGGGTAGGTTTCAGGGCACAGATTCATAGGTATAAACATTTGTGCTTAGCTGCTCAGTCATGTCCAACTCTTTGTGACCCTCTGAACTGTAGCCCACCTACCTCCTCTGTCCACGGGATTTTTCAGGCAAGAATATTTGGAGTGGGTTGCCATTTCATACTCCAGGGGATCTTCCCAACCTAGGGAGCAAACCCAAGTCTCCTGCATTGCAGTCAGTTTCCTTACCTGCTAGGCCATTGGTGAAGCCTAGGTATATACACACACATGTCCAAAGGATGATGTGTGAGTGTGAAGAGAACCCTGAAAATGCCAGAAGAGAAGACTATCGGGATGGTTAGCCATATTGTTCAGATGTGAGGAACATACTGAGAAATATCTTCATTCTCTGGGCAATTGGAAGTCAGTATGGGTTCCTACACAGGAAAATAACATAATGGAATCAATATTAGAAGGCCTGCTATTAAAATAAAACAACAAACAAAAAACTCACTATATTATCAGTTATCTTAAATATGATAGTAAAATGTCACTTTTGTTGTCACATATTTATAATAAATAAATGGTGTCGATTTTTTTTTTTAGTAAAGAAAATATCCTTTGAGCAAGAAGTTAGCAAATATTGATGAGAAAAACAGCTGATGGTCTCAGTAGCAATTATTCAATACAAAGTCTCCCACCCATTTCAGTGAACAAACAATTGTTATTGAAAAGTTTAAAAATATTTTACAGAGTAACATTATAATAAAATCAGGTAAAATTTCATGTCTGAAATATTTTGTATTCAACTGAATTATCATTGAAAAGGCACCAGCACACCTGCAATATAACACAGCTAGGAGGAGGTTTAGTTCAGTTCAGTTGCTCAGTTGTGTCTGACTCTTTGTGACCCCGTAGACTGCAGCATGAGAGGCTTTCCTATCCGTCACCAACTCCCAGTGCTTGCTCAAACTCATGTCCATTGAGTCAGTGATGTTATCCAATCATCTCATCCTCTGTGTCCACTTCTCTTCCTGCCTTCAATCTTTCCTAGCATCAGGGTCTTTTCCAATGAGTCAGTTCTTTGCATCAGGTAGCCAAAGTATCGGAGCTTCAGCATCAGTCCTTCCAATATATTCAGGACTGATTTCCTTTAGGATGGACTGGTTGAATCTCCTTTCAGTCCAAGGGACTCTCAAGAGTCTTCTCCAACACCACAGTTCAAAAGCATCAATTCTTCGGCACTCAGCTTTCTTTATGGTCCAACTCTCACATCCATACATTACTACTGGAAAAACGGCAGCTTTAACTAAACAGACCTTTGTCGGTAAAGTAATGTCTCTGCTTTTTAATATGCTGTCTAGGTTGGTCATAGCCTTTTCTCCAAGGAGCAAGCGTCTTTTAATTTCATGTTTGCAGTACCATCTGCAGTGATTAATCGGGTTAGTTTCAGTCAGAGCTGAAAACTTCCCCTCCCTAATTTTAGTGGGAGCTGCTTTGTATCATGCTGTGAAGACAGCATGTGTTGCAAATGCCTTTTGAGAACTTGGGAAACTAAGTGCAGTGTACCAAAGACAAATATTTTGATATACAAACATTTATACTTCTAAGTGGGGATTTCTTTGATTTTCAGTCACAAGAAGGTGTTGATTTATGGTTCCTTTCAATGTCAAAGAATTAAAATTTGGATGAGGATTGAAGCCTTTTAAGAACCTTCTTACTGTGCACAGGGAGATGCTTTTTACACTTCACACAATTAATATCTTGAGAAAAACTAGCTGCACCAAAGAGGCAGTTTTGGATATAAGGCACTATGAGGCAGTCGGGGAAATCCCCATGTTTTCATAGACATGAACTGACTTTGCACTAACACAGTTGATTTTGCCCTCCTTTTAAAGAATGAAATAAAATTGTATTTAAATAGGCTGATTATTTTATCGAGATATGTCTTTGCTTATTGAAATGACAAAGAGCTAACTTTTTTTTCAATTAATGGTACTCAGTAAGAACAGGTTTGTCAAGGGATTCCTTTGTATACTTATAGTGGGGTTAAACTGGAAAATACTGTTGAGGAAAGCAGCATTGTTACTGGATAGATAGAGTTTACAAACACATGTAGCATTTGAGTTGTAGTTATGTCTTTATGCATATTTCCTTAAGCAAGAATTTGTGAATTTGTTTTAAAAATATGGACAAGGATGGAGTAATATTGTGATTTACAAAAATATGTATTTGGTCTTCATCCCGAAGCTCCCCCAAATTCTTGGGATTTTCTAAGTGATGATAGCTATAAAGGTAAGGACAGTGTCCTTTGTTATTTTAATAAAGTGACTTGGCTGGCAGCTAAAGATGAGGTTTAGCTACCAGGGGAAACAATCACCTTATGAAAGGGTTGGAATTTTCAGTATTCCTATCCTTAACTTCTGGAAGGGGAGAAGGGTTGGAGGGTGAATCAATTGCCAGGGATTTAATCAACCATGTCTGTGTAATGAAGCTCCCATAAAAGCTCAAAAGAACTAAGTTCTGAGAACTTCTGGATCAGTGAATAATCTTGGAGAGCAGTGTGCCTGGAGAGGGCATGAACGCTTCATGTTCTTTCCCAATATCTTGCCCCATGAGACCCTTCCATCTGCCTGTTCCTGAAATATATCCTTTTATAATAAACTTATAATCTAGTGAGTAAACAGATTTCTTAAGAGTTCTATTAGCTGCTTCAGCAAATTAATCACACTGGAGGAGGAGGTCCTCAGAATCTCTGATTTACAACTAGTCAGTCAGAAGTATAGGTAATAACCTGGACTGGTGACTGGTGTTTGATTCCCAAGGTTAGTGTTATGAAACTTCCAATCTTCCCGCAATTGCTGGTCTATCAGATGCTCAGGTGACAGCCTGGGCATGTGAGTGACATCTGAAATTGTGGGAAGAACAGTTTTGTAAGACTGAGCCTTTAATCTGTGAGATCTGATGCTATCTGCAGGTATTTAGAGTTAGAATTAAGTTGAATCATAGGATACCCAGTTGATGTCCAAGAATTGCTGGGTGGTGTAGGGGGAAACCCTTTCTCCTCAAATTGAAGTTGGGTCTCAGAACACCTAAGAAGTTGTGTCCGACTCTGCGATTCCGTGGATTGTAGACTGCCGGGCTCCTCTGTCCATGGAATTCTCCAGGCAAGAATACTGGAGTGGATAGCCACTCCTTTCTTCAGGAAATCTTCCTGACCCAGAGATCAAACTCAGGTCTCCTTCACTGCAGGCAGATTCTTTAACATCTGAGCTATCAGGGAAGCCCAAGAGATGGCCAGAGTATTATTACTGATAATCTGGAAAAAGTTGGAAACAACCAAAAGTTCTCAAATCTTGTGTGGCAAATTCTTTAACCAAAGTATATGAGTATATCTTACTATTGCAATCAATAAAAGTCATGTAAATATGTCTGGGAATATACATATACCCAAATGTGTAGATGCACATATACTTGCTTATGAAGACTCCAACTGTTGGTTCTTTCAGATTGTCATTATCTTCCAAATTTTTTAAAGTAATTTATGAAAGTGATTAGGCAATGGCACCCCACTCCAGTACTCTTGCCTAGAGAATCCGATGGACGGAGGAGCCTGGTGGGCTGCAGTCCATGGGGTCGCTAAGAGTCGGACACGACTGAGCGACTTCACTTTCACTTTTCACTTTCATGCATTGGAGAAGGAAATGGCAACCCACTCCAGTGTTCTTGCCTGGAGAAGCCCAGGGACAGGGGAGCCAGGTGGGCCGCCGTCTATGGGGGCTGCTGTCTATGGGGTCGCACAGAGTTGGACACAACTGAAGCAACTTAGCAGCAGCAGCAGTAGCATGAAAGTGATAGTTGCTCAGTCACATCCAACTCTGTAATCCCATGGACTGTAGAGTTCATGGAATTCTCCAGGCCAGAATACTGGAGTGGGTAGCCTTTCTCTTCTCCAGGGGATCTTCCCAATCCAAGGATCAAATCCAGGTCTCCCACACTGCAGGCAGATTCTTTACCAGCTAAGCCACCAGGGAAGCCCAAGAATACTGGAGTGGCTAGCCTATTCCTTCTCCAGCTGATCTTCCTGACCCAGGAATCAAATCAGGGTCTCCTGCATTGCAGGTGAATTCTTTACCAGCTGAGCTATCAGGGAAGCCCAAAACTAATTTATGAATTTATTTTAATCAGGGTTTCTCTGTGTAACTTCAGTATCTGTCTTAACTTTTATCTAACTATGTGAATAATGCTATTACTATGAACAAAATGTTTTATATGGCTAATTGAAAAACCATCTAAATATTCTTTCCATCAGTTTTGAAAATAAGAAATGACTATGTCAACTTTAGTTCCTGTCATACCATAAAGTCTGATGGTGTGAGTGAGTCTTACTTGAGTAATATAAAATTTATTTCTCCTAGTACGTTCATGTGATTGGAATAGTAGATAGAATTCCCTAGCAAAAATTCATTCTAGATAATTAATAGGACTGTAAAGAAAAATAAACAAAAATGCTAAGTTAAAAAATTCCTTCCTCCCCTCTCTCCCTCCCCTATTTTCCTTCTCTTTCCATCTTTCTCTCCCACTCCTCCTTCTCTCCTTCCCCCAATTGCATCCATTTCCAATTACATAGTTTTAAAATGGTCATAATGTAACATCAGTTCATTATGTAAGCATAGGATTGAAAAATGCCAGCTGAAATAACTCTTCTTGTTGGAAGAGATACAATAAATATTTTAAAAAACTGTCTAATTATACAAATAACAACTTTCAACTATAGTGTCTATTTTGCCAACAGTTCTGGTATTTCTTGCTAATGCAATACATAATTTTAGTTTTATTTTTCCAACACTGCATTTTCTTGGGGAGATGCCAATTTTCAGATTCATACTACAAGGGTAGTAGGAATTTTGTAATGTTGAAGAAAATTGTAACTAAACAAATCACTTTATCTCCTGTTACAGTTATAAAAGCTACAAATGAAGATTTGACTAGGGAATATATTGGATACAAGGCCATTGTAGTATGTAGTAAATAATTTACCAGAAATACTAGTGGTACCAGGGAAACCTCACAAGTATATTTCCCAAATAGGATAGTCTAAGTGACTTAGATATATTCTGCGTCATATCATAATCTTTGCTTTTGGTCTGGTTTCCTTCAGGATGTGAAATGTATTTGTCATAGCCTTAGGCTGGAATTCTTGCAACTTAGACATAAGGAAGGCAATACAACACAGTGACATCAGGGTGCTGATGGGAAATAGCAAGTGTTTAGAAAGACTGGTAAGAATCGCTTAATATATCTATAAAGATTTTCCTTGCTATATCAAAATAGCCCATTTCTATGAAACTTTTCATCAACTGAAATGGTGTAAAGAAAAAAGCAGTTACCTTAGGACACATCTTGCTAAGGGACACACAGATGGAGACAACGCCAGTTGCTCACATGCAGTTTAAGGCTACAGAGGCTTGATGCTGAGATGCAAGTGTAGTTCCTGGGGAACGAGCTTGGTGGTGCCACTCGCACAGCTCAGGGTTCAGGCTGCCTTTATAGGGCTGGCTGCAAAACAAATGCTAATTGCCGTTTTTGCTTTTTGCCTTTTCTCACAAAAGTGAAAATTCTCTTTGGATTTATCTTGGTTACCAAAACAGATACTAATGTAGGGCTTTCTAAAAAGTGAAGGGACATAAAGCAAGCTTCTGAAAAGCAGAGGATACCTGTATTCCTGTAAACATATGAACAGTAAATAAGAAATCAGGAAAGACTACATTGCCTCTGTCCACAACCCAAAAAAGGCAAATATGTCCACTTACATAAAATCAAATACTGTTCAGGAAAGAAATGAAATGTCTTCAAATTTGGCTGAAGCTGTTCTTTAGTTGAAGCATCAGAAAAATTTTGTTGACAGTGATGTCTTCCCTAACTGACTTTGTAATCCATTTTCTGCATCTGTTTTGCCTTTAGTGACTTGACTGTGGAGTAATAATCATGACACTTTTCAAAAGCAGATCTTGTGAATCTCCATATGCTATATGATTCTTAGGATGAAAAATAGTTTTACATTATCAATTATTTGGCCGTTTTCCTCAGTAGATACTGTTTATGAACATGTGAATTTTGCATTATGCAGTATATTTGTTACTGAAAAGTTATTTTTAGATAATTTGAGAGAATCAAATCTTATTTTAAATGCACCAGAGGAGTTTGTTATTATTAGGGACCTTGTGATAAACACTTCTTCAAAGTGAAATATTCTAAATTATTTTGTAGGCTGTGATTTTCTATACTGTTATCTAAAATGAGGTGCAAATAAACTAGATGAAAGTTTAAAGAAAATGATGTGTGTGGCACATGAGAGAGCCAGCTGGCCTCTCCCCAAATGGCCTTGCATTACCCTTGTGATGTTACTGTATTCCAGAGTCTGACCTTGAAACTTGCAGGCTCAGCAATTTGAATTTGTCAGCACTAGAAGACTAAATCTCAGGGGCATTATAAGTTATTGGAACTGTTGTTAAATCAGAATACCGACTTAATTATAGCTATTAAAAACACATTGTTTTTATATTAACTTGAATAGTTATGTAAACAGAACAAAAACTTTCTCTCCTTGAGGTGGACTATTGAGGAATCTAAATGGTTATTTTGAAGTTATTTTGGTGTGATTAGGCTCAGACTATGGAGGTTACAGAAAAGATATCATGTAACATGCTTTATTCTGCCCTTCCCTGAAACCTCAGAGACATGGCTAATAGATTATTGCTAATTGATCAACTGATCCTGTAAGCTAAGATTTAACTTAAAAATCCTCAACATGACATTCCAGAAGCCAGCTCAATTGATTGGGAGTGGCACAGGATTTGACACTTCTTTGTGGGTAAATCTTTTTGTTCTATGCCTGTTTTCTTTTCTGTGAAATTAGTGAATTTGACTTTTTTTTTTTTTCCTCCCATGTCCTGTTCTGCTCTACAAATAACTCTCCTTGTTTAAGCAAATGACTATGGTCTTAATTTCTCTACCTTAAAAATGAGAAGGTTATACTGAATCTTTTTAAAATATAGACTGAAAGTTATAACTCTTATCTGAAACTGTAAGTCAGAGCTTTTAGCTGTCTATGTCAACCATAAAGAAATGGAGACACAGATCAATTGCCAGCCACCATCTTGTGTGCACATGAATTATCATCTATGTCCAAATATTGGGTTGGTGCAAGAGTGCCATATGGATTATAATGTCTGTTCAGAGAGCAGAATGCAAGAATGTTGATGCATTTGCCAGCGTTTGCGATGTTGGATCTGTAGATGGATTACTATCCCAGGTATTGACTTCGCTTGAAAAGTTGTCAGCTGTCAAGTCTGAGAGCAGAAAAAACTGAAGCAAGTTTGAAGTTACATGTACTAATTTCTGCAAAGTAAAGTAAAGTCGCTCAGTCGTGTCTGACTCTTTGCGACCCCATGGACTGTAGCCTACCAGGCTCCTCCATCCGTGGGATTTTCCAAGCAAGAACACTGGAGTGGATTGCCATTTCCTTCTCCAGGAGATCTTCCCAACCCTGGAATTGAACCCAGGTCTCTTGCCTTGTTGNAAGTAAAGTCGCTCGGTCGTGTCTGACTCTTTGCGACCCCATGGACTGTAGCCTACCAGGCTCCTCCATCCGTGGGATTTTCCAAGCAAGAACACTGGAGTGGATTGCCATTTCCTTCTCCAGGAGATCTTCCCAACCCTGGAATTGAACCCAGGTCTCTTGCCTTGTTGGCAGACGCTTTACTGTCTGGCCAGCAGAGAAGTCCAATTTATGCAAAAGTGTTTGTAAAATCAGTCATATTTCCATTATGTTGGATAATTGTAGACAAAATATAACTGTTTTGTGTATTCATATCTATTGTCAATATAGGTCTAGTAGTAGCAAATGTTTTCTAGTCATAGAGCCTCCAGAGCACCATGAAATAGTCCATATTTTAATGATGAAAAAGATCTCTCATTACTGAAATGTGTTTTTATTATTCAAGGACTGCGGTAGTCTATTCACTAAAATGATTGCTCAGACTGCAGGTCACAGTTGTCTGCGTGCTCTGGTTAAGGGGAAAAACATGAAGTTCTGATTGGTGTTAAGCAGTGAATCTTTTGACAAAGATAATGGTTCCATGTACAGTGATAAAGCATTCTTCATATCTTCAATTTTTTGATTTTTTGTTCCTTTAAAAGTATTCCTTTCCATTTGATTTTTTTTTTCATTTACTTTAAGGAGTGTATTCATCAACCATGTTCATTTAAAATATATTAATGTCCTCTTCCTTCACGCAGACTTTTACTTGTGCACAAGGCAGATTCTAAATGTGATTAGAATGAATACTGCCATATTAACTTATTAATAAATGTCTGTATGACCCATGAGGGATGCTTGCCCTGAAATAAAACTCAGACATCTTGCTTAAAAAGCAGTCAACCTCTGTCTACTGCCTGACTGAACTATAATTTAAATTTTGTATAAAATGGACAGAAGGCAATTTTAATTTAATATATTAATGTAAAACTTCAGCTTCCACTTGCTGTAATATGGACTCCATGATTTTATTTATTTTTTTTCAGCAAAGGCTGTATCCTGTGAGTGTCTGTGATGGAAATCCACTGTGCACACAGAGTAACTCTATTAGGCTATTGGAGAGGATGAAAACAGTTTGAGATAAATAAAAAAGCAATTACCTAGGCCTGGGAAAGAGATACTGCACATTTATTCAGGAGGCATTTAACTTACTCAGGACTCCATTCGAATGAACAGTTATTCCTTTTTCTACCTCCCTAATATATGCCAAGCCAAATGAGAAGAAACAGGACAATGTTTCACACCCCAGCAGTGAGGCAGAAATCTGTGGATTTTAGAAAGCTGTCATTAGCAAAAAGACAAAACCATGATGTCCCTCATTCCATTTCTAGAGTTGGACATTGAGGGCAAAGCATTTGAAATTGTGGCATAATCAACTGTAATAGCTACTGGGTAGATGAACTAAAGCCAGGCACAGCTTCTGCAAAGCTGGTGAGTAGCATGCTTATTGATTTAAAGGCTGCTACCAAAGTTCCTATAATCAAGACTTATTTATAACCAAGGTTGAGGGAGAAGAAAGAATATATAGGTCTTTTAACAATCACTGTTTTCTTCTGTTTCCCATTCTTTTGTAATTTTCACATTTTTTTTAGCTTATTTCCCTGAATTTCTTTTCTTAAACATTTTATCCCTGAATCACTCCTTTCTCCTCCCTAGCTCACTGATCAATAGAGCTATTACAGTTCTATTGAGCAATGTCATTTTCCATAGGGGTATCTGTTCAAGAAGGAATGGGGAATACAGAGCAAACTAAATAAAGAAGAGGGTGAAGCTCTGCAGAGAAAGGTATTCCTACAGTGACAGGGACTGTCGGAAAACAAGAACAGCCTAACAGATTCTACCGAAGTTCTGAAAGTAAATTTCTCTTCCTTTAAATTTCCCTGTTCTTAGAATTCATTTCTTCTACGATTGCTGGCAATTGTTGCCAATCCCATTTCATCTCTTGGGAATCCTGTTATACAACATCACTCTGCTTGGCATCCTGCTAATCTTGGTGAATTAAGATTTCATTCCTTAGCCTTATACACTTGAAATATTTCTGTTCCTGCACTTCTTAAGTAGGTTTTGTCTCTTAGTACTTCACATAGCATCTCTTATGTAGAGTTTTAGCTTCTTTTTATTTCTAATTAGGTCAGTCATAATGTGGCAAAGCAGAGAAAAACTTGCTATTTTGGAAAGATTGCCTTCCTGTTATTTTACTGGGCGTTGCTGTGAGAATCAACAAAGGAAAATGTGAAAATGTGTTGACCACTATAAAGCTTTGTAAAAGTCATGATATCCCTGGCTTGGTTTTGCTTTTGTTTATTTTTTGATGGTCTCCCTGTAATTCTTCAGTATAGCTTGTAGCTGCTTTAATATTAATAACTAAATGCTGTACAGCCTTTGCTTCTGTAAAAGACAAGAGGGGCTGCCTTGACTTGACCTCAAAGCATCATGGCATGAATGGGCACAGCATTAAAATCAGGACCACTCAAAACAAAACAAAAGATCAGGACCACTCAAATCTTGAATCAATTACATGCCTGTGCAGAAGTCATTAGCAATGGAAAAATCTGGTAAATGCCTTGTTTTTTATTAAATTTGTTTTCATGTTGCTTGATTTGTAGCTATTTGACAAGCAAAAAAGAAGAAATATATTTGTATTTCTTCCAGTAATTTTAAAGATTATTGCAAAAGTGCCCTAAAATCCTCTATTTGGTAATGCAACTCTTACAAGAAAATGATAGATAGCAAAGATAGCTTCTGGGACTTTTTGAATATCATCCATAGATATGCCAAAAGGTGCAATTACATGCAAGAACACTTACTGTTTGGTCTGATCTGTCAAAATGAGCAATGGATCAGCTAATCTGCTGTCATTTTAATGGCTTCTCTGGGGTATTAACTAAGCAGAAGTTATGAAGTTGAAAGGGATTTTTGAAACTAGATTATAATTCAGGTAAGATTTAAATTTTAAATAGAAAACTGACCAAAACAAATAAAATATGGTGAAAATTTCTTAAAAAAATAATGGGGAAAGCATAAATAATACACAGATAAAATTTATTATAGATAGCTATATTTGTAAGTGCCAGTAGAATGATCCAGAGAAACGATCAGATATTTTATTTCTTAGAAATCTTGACATTTATATCTTTGATAAACTTTTCAAGATTTGCTAGAATGAAAATTTCCAAACTTATTCTGTCAAATGTACAAGAATGTCCCAAGATCATCTTTTGATCCCAGATTCTTTGTTTAAATGCTAATGTAGAAAATACTACTTAGTGTCAATGATCAGGCAAGATTTACATTTTGTTCCTTATTATATAACCAGGAATTACTTGTGTTTTATGGGCTTAATTAATTGTATCACTTCAAAGCTGAATAGTGTATTAAAAAATGGGCCGTTGTTAACACTTGTGTTGGATATAAATAGTAACATAGAATTATACCATATTTTATGAATACTCAAGTGCCTAAGTCACTGCTAGCAAGAACTTTAGACACTGTAGAGCAGAGGGTCAATCAACTATAGCCTGTGTGCCAAACTGAGTCCAACATCTGTTTTTTAATGTTCTTAGGACTTAGAAGTTTTTTGTTTTATTTACATTTTTAAATGGTTAAGAGAAATAAGACTATTTTGTAACATGTAACTATTATATGAAATTCAAATTTCAATGTTTATAAATAAAATGTTACTGGAACATGAAATGGCCATGTTCATTTAATCCTGTGTTGTCTAAAATTTGTTTTTCTTTTGTTCTATAACAAGAGCTGAGAGATTACACCAGAGCATGCTGGCCTGCAAAGTTCAAGATACTTACCATCTGGCCCTTTACAGAAAGATTTGCCTGTCTTTACCATGGAGACAAGAGGTCTTCTACATTAAAGTCTATGTTGAAATTGTGACTTGGGTAATTTGTAATACACTCAGGCATTATAAATAATGAGGCCATGTGGTGACATACTCAATGCGATAAGGGTGATGCATTTTTGGTTCCTCAAGGCACTAAATGCTTGTCTGTAGTTCCATTAGATATCTACATACCTAGGGTAGGATTCTTACATTACTTGTATAATTGGGAAAATCACTAAATTTCTCCAAAGCTCTTGTCACATCATCTGAAGAACAAGAAAATGATAGTATTTACTTCATAGGATTATCATTAAGAATAAATGAAATCTTACCTCTGTTTTGTATTATGTCTGCTAAGTCGCTTCAGTCCTGTCCGACTCTGTGCAACCCCATAGATGGCAGTGCACTAGGCTCCCCCGTCCCTGGGATTCTCCAGGCAAGAACACTGGAGTGGGTTGCCATTTCCTTCTCCAATACATGAAAGTGAAAAGTGAAAGTGAAGTCGCTTAGTCCTGTCCGACTCTTCGCGACCCCATGGACTGTAGCCTACCAGGCTCCTCTGTCCATGGGATTTTCCAGGCAAGAGTACTGGAGTGGGGTGCCATTGCCTTCTCTGTATTATGTCTAGTAAATTGTAAATGATCAGAAATTTAGTAATTGCTATTTTTGAAATTATAGATAAATATAAGCACATAAAATGATTTTTAACCTGTAAATTTACGAAGACAATGCAAAAAAGATTTACATAAAAATTGCCGCATTTATATNATGGGATTCTCCTGGCAAGAATACTGGAGTGGGTTGCCATTTCCTTCTCCAGGGGATCTTCCTGACCCATGGATCAAATCCATGTCTCCTGCATTGCAGGCAGTTTCCTGCATTGCAGGCCAATTCTTTACGAACTGAGCCACCAAGAAGGCCTTTTGTAAATAATTACCTGTGCCCAGCAGATTCAAGTTTTGCTTTTTGGAGCATTCCGGAGTTGTTGATTTATTTTTTAAAGAATATTTTCAATCTGCATTTTGTAAAATTGGGGGATACAGAGAACTGACGGTACTACCTAATTTCAAGATTTACCATAAAGCTATAGAAATCAAGATAATGTAGGATTGGTGTGTGAAAAGACACACAGATGGAAGAAACGGAGTAGAATCCACAAATAGACCCACACATACACAATTAATTTTGGACAAAGATGCAAAGACAGTTTAATGGGGAAATGACAGTCTTTTCAGTGTGCTGGTCATATAGTCATATACATGTATTTATAACAATAAAATCTTTGTATAAAAATATTTGGGAACTCTTAGAACGTAATAATAAGAATCAATTCAATAAAAAAGATTTAAAAATTTGAAGAGCGATGTAACACAAGAATGGCCAATGATTGCATGAGAAGATGCTAAATGTCAGTATTTACAAAGAAATGCAAATGAAGAGCACACAAGAAACCACTCCACACGCACTAGAATGTCTAAAATTAAAGAAACATGCCAAGTCCACAGCCAGTGTTGGCAAAGACATAGAGCAGTGGAACTCATACGCTGCCGGTGGGAAAACAAAACTCTGCAACCACTGCGGAGAGCACTCTGGCATTTCTTCTAAAGACACAGTTTAAAGGGTCCACCCAGAAATCCTATTCCTAATATTTACCCAAGAGAAATGAAAACATATGTCCACAGAAAGATGTGCAGACAAATTTTCAGAGGAGTCTAATTCGTAACAGCCCCAAAGTGCAAACAATGCTAATTTCATCCATAGGTGAACAGATCAACAAATGGCAGTCTAGTGGCACAATAAAATGCTGGTCAACCATATACGCAGAAGAGCACACTCTACACAGTAACATGGACGGTTCTCAGAAACATTATGCTGAGAAAAAACAGCCTGACACAGCAAAGAATATGTCCTGTACGATTTCATTTATATAAAATTCCAGAAAAGACAGATCTAATCTATAGTGACAGAAAGCAGATCAGCGGTTGCCTGGAGCTGGAAGGATTGAGTGAGAAGCAGTACAAGGGAATTTTCTGGGGTAAAGCCCACGATCTCTATCTTGACTGTACTTACTGGTTGTTACCTGGGTGTACAAACTTGTCAGAACCCATCAAAATACACATTTTGAAGCAGGTGTGTTTTACTGAATTAAAAGTAAAATCAAGTTGATTTGAAAGAAAAAACATTTAGAGAAAGGAGATACTATGCTACATAAATATCAAGTTGGAAGAAGGCTATATATAGACAGAGAGTCAGAATTCCCCGGAAACCCCAGTCTGCAAAATGCACTCACCTCTGGAAGATGCTGATCCTCAGAGCTGCCCACAGGCTTTACGTGGAACCTGGCTGGTGCTTGTGGCCCCCTGGAGATCCTTTGTACGTGCTGAGTCACGAGAGGAGCTGGGAGTTGTGTTCCAGCCCTCGTTGGAGGACCTCACCTCCTCTTCCCAGCTCTGCTGCCCGATTCCATTGGCTCCATCTTTCCCTCCCGCACCTTCCCAGGACTCCCATCGCGTGGAGCAGCTCACGCTCAGCCACCCAACTTTTCACACAAGGCCCGAGTCTTCTCAAAGTTCACAGAAAAGGACCACATGACCCGCTTTGCTTTCGCTGATTCTGTAATTCAACATCATGGTATCGTGGTGCATGAGGAGGTTCAGGACTTCCCTTCTGATTTCAGAGGACCCCTGCTGCTAAGTCACTTCAGTCGTGTCCGACTCTGTGTGACCCCATAGAAGGCAGTCCACCAGGCTCCACCGTCCCTGGGATTCTCCAGGCAAGAACACTGGAGTGGGTTGCCATTTCCTTCTCCAGTGCATGAGAGTGAAAAGTGAAAGTGAAGTTGCTCAGTCGTGTCCGACTCTTAGCGACCCCATGGACTGCAGCCTACCAGGCTCCTCCATCCGTGGGATTTGCCAGGCAAGTGTACTGGAGTGGGGTGCTATTGCCTTCTCCGTTCAGAGGACCCTAAGGACCCAGGAAAGGACGCAATGGCCCCCAATGAGCCAGCAGCCACCAACCACCAGCACAACACCTGTCATATTGAGACTTCAGTGAAGGCTTCCTCCAGGGAATGGCAGTTGGTCATTTGTCCAAAAACCAGCCTATTGAAAGGAGAATACACTTTTCTTCCTCTTATTTATTTACCTTAATTTTTATTTTATATTGGAGTAGAGTTGACTAACAATGTTGTGCTAGTAACAGCTGTGTGCACTACTATATATAAAACAGATAACCAACAAGAACCTACTGTATTGCACAGGGAACTCTGCTTAATTTTGTTATAAGCTGTGAAACCATCTGGTCCTGGGCTCTTGTTTGTTGGAAGATTTTTTATTCCAGTTCCGATTTCCGTGCTTGTGATTGATCTGTTCAAATTTTCTATTTCTTCTTGGTTCAGTTTTGGAAGGTTATACTTTTCTAAGAATCTGTCCATTTCTTCCAAGTTGTCCATTTTATTGGCATATAGTTGCTCATAGTAGTAGTCTCTTATGACCATTTGTATTTCTGTAATAAGCTAAATGGAAAAGAACCTGAAAATGAATACAGTTTTGATTGCTCCTTAATCTATTTTTTAACTTTTAATTTTGTATTGGAGTATAGCCAATTAACAAACAGTGTTGTGATGGTTTCAGGTGAACAGCAGAAGGACTCAGATACACATATACATGTATCCATCTCCCCCAAGGCCCCCTCCCATTCAGGCTGCCATGTGATTGCCCCTTGTCTCCAAGGATAGAACTCACACTCCTTGGCTTTGCCTGCCAAGCCATCACAAAGCGGTCTTTGCAGATTCCTGGAAATCCAGCCCTAGCTTCACCCCCAAACCCACCTTACCTTGTAACACTCAGCCTCAGCTGAAAAGTGAGTGTGATCCCTCCTCACTCCCGTCTTCACCTGTCTCTGTTAGTGCATTTATCACAGAGTCCCATGGGGACTCCACTGTCTGACCCACTCACCACAAAAACATCCAACAGGGCAGCTAATCTTCTATGACTCCCACACCTAGCACTGCTTCTAACCCATAGAAAACACTCAAGTCTTTATTATCGTGGTGCTCGGTGCTATAAGAGACACAAAAGCTGCATAAGGCTTAGTTTCCATCTCCTGGAGCTTGCAGCTCAGAGATAATAGAGTCGCTCGCACAACAGTCATGCAAAAGTAAACTGTGGGTAAGTGCTTCGTGAAGTGCCCTGCAGGCCGATGCCGCATAGTTCTTATACAATTAAATGTACATGATCCTATATACTATAGCAGATTTCTGATTTTTGGCTTTTAATTTCTTTTCACTAGGAATCTGTTTTAGGAAGGAAGAAAATCTCTATTTGGTCTCAATTTTCCCCTTTTTCTGTTCTCAGTTTTGTGTAAGTCTTTGTTAACTGCCATTTGTCCTAGTTTTACACTTTTTTTGATGCTTGTGTGGCTTCCTCATTGAGGAGAATGATAGCAACCAAAAATTCTCTTTCAGTGTTTTGGCATACAATGATTCAAAATTATAATTTTAAATGTATTGCCCTCATAAACTCTTTCTAAGGAAGATATCTTACTTTTTTATCTGTGAATTTAACTTACAAAGGCAGGAGTTTCTTAGAATTTTTTTTTTCTTCTTTCACATACGTTGGCCTAAGAGCTTTCTGTGTCTAAGAATTTCAAGAGGCATCCATGCTCTATCAGTGTGTTTCTATGGTTTCTGTCCAGTGCCATGTGCATGAAAAGAGTTATTACAGAGTTTATTTCAATGAACAGTATTGGAAATTTCCAGGTTGAATCTGAAGTTTTAAAATGCTATGAAACTTAATTTGCTAATTAAATCACATTTAACTGGATATAAGTAGCTCAATCAACTTTGTGATTTAATTGTTTTATGACACTGATGTAGCCATCATTGACAGTGAGGAATCATTGCTTGTGTTAGGACAATTTTGAATAAGCAAGACAGATTTAGATCTCCAATAAAATTATAATATATATTATTTATATATTCTCTGAAAGTGTCTGCATTACATTTATCTTTAGATCTTTTGTAAAGAATCTAAATCTAATAAAATAATGTCACAAAGATAATAGCTTGAAGAATATGGATCTTCAGATTCTGCATATCTGGTGTAACATGTTGTTCAGTGACTCAGTTGTGTCCAGCTCTTTGCAATCCCATGGATTGCAGCATGCCAGGCTTCCATGTCCTTGACTATCTCCCAGAGTTTGCTCAAACTAATGCCCATTGAGCCAGTGATGCTATTCAAGTATCTCATCCTCTGTCGCCCCCTTCTCCTCCTGCACTCAATCTTTTGCAGTATCAGGGTCTTTTCTAATGAGTTAGCTCTTCATATCAGGTGGCCAAAGTATTGGAGCTTCAACATCAGTCTTTCCAATAAATATTCAAAATTGATTTCTTTAGGATTTACTATTTGATCTCCTTGCAGTCCAAGGGACTCTCAAGAGTCTTCTCTAGTGCCTCAGTTCTAAAGCATCCATGCTTCAGCACTCAGCCTTCTTTATGGGCCGTCTCTCACATCCATACCTGACTACTGGAAAAAAAACATAGGTTAGACTATATGGATCTTTGTTGGTAAAGTAATGTCTCTGCTTTTTAATATGCACTCTAGGTTTGTCATAGCTTTTCTGCCTAGGAGCAAGTATATTTAATTTCATGGCTGCAGTCACTGTCTGCAGTGATTTTAGAGCCCGAGAAAATAAAGTCTGTCACTGTTCCCATTTTTCCCCCAATTTGACATAAAGTGATGGGACCAGATGGCATGATCTTAATTTTTTGAGTGTTGAATTTTAAGCCAGCTTTTTCACTCTCCTCCTTCACCTCCATCAATAGGCTCTTTAGTTCCTCTTCCCTTTCTGCCAGTAGGGTGGTGTCCTCTGCATATCTCAGGTAATTGATATTTCTCCTGGCAATGTTGATTCCAGCTTGTGCTTCATCAAGCCTGACATTTCTCATGATGTACTCTACATAAAAGTTAAGTAAACATGGTGACTATATACATCCTTAACATATTTCATTCCCAATTTTGAACCAGTCCATTCTAACTGTTGCTTACTGACTTGCATAAAGATTTCTCAGGAGGCAGGTAAGATGGAATGGTATTCCCATCTCTTGAAGACTTTTCCACAGTTTGTTGTGATCCACACAGTCAAAAGCTTTAGCATAGTCCATGAAGCAAAAGTAGATGTTTTTCTGGAATTCCCTTGCTTTTTCTATGATCCAACATATGTTGGCGATTTGATCTCTGGTTACTCTGCCTTTTCTAAATCCAGCCTGTATCTCTGGAAATCCTCGGTTCCTGTACTGTTGAAGCCTTGCTTGAAGGATTTTGAGCATTACCTTGCTATCATGTGAAATTGGCACATTGTGCAGTAGTTTGAACATTCTATTGCACTGGCCTTCTTTGGGATTGGAATGAAAACTGACTTTTTCCAGTCCTGTGTATGTAACCTTGAAGTGAAATGAAGTTGCTCAATCAAGTCTGACTTTGTAACCCAGTGGACTGTAGTCTACCAGGCTCCTCTGTCCATGGGATTCTCCAGGCAAGGATACTGGAGTGGGTTGGCCATTTCCTTCTCCAGGGGCTCTTCCCGACCCAGGGATCGAACACGGGTCTCCCACATTGCAGGCAGATGCTCTACCAGGGAAGCCCCATGTGTGTAACCTTAGTTGAACCAAAAAAGGGGACAGTGTTGAGTATATTCTCAAATATGACCAGTCCTCTATGAGACAGCCGAAAGAGTGTAAGTAGAAGAAGCCATGCTGAGGCTTGCCTGGTGAGAACATCTCTAATCATTTTTATGTCATCATCAGCCATATAGTACTGGATAATCTAGCCAGGATAAGTTTTGCTCAAAATACCCAACAGAGGTCTATTAATATTATGCTGATCCTACTTTTGCTCATATTATCTCTAGTAAAATAATAGAGACCAATACAGCAGTGTTTATTACATGCTAAGTTCTGAAATCTACCACATTTCATTTTATTCTAAGATAAGTTTATGATGTAGCTATTGTGATCATCAATTTACAATGAAGTTCCTGAAGTTAGGTTAACAACCACATGGGTAGTGGATTGAATCTACGGTCTCTTTGATTCCAAAGACAAATTTTTAAACAATGTGTCTTTGGGTTGTGTAACTTGGCCAAAGGGTTTTCCTTAAGACTGAATCTCTCCTTCCCCTTTTCATTTCTTATTTAAGTTGTGGATTGTCTGAAATTCATCATATGGTCCTAGAAAACATTGCATAAGCCCTTGTATGTTTATTCGGTCAGTGAAATGAGTAGCAAATCAGGATGCTAGCAGTGTCAATAATAATATTAACAATAACAACAGCAATAATAACTTATAGTTGTATGTTAGCTCCTCATCTGTACTAAAATTTAAGCCAGGATTCTTTCCTGTCTTCAGCATAATTGTTGATCTTTAAAGTCACAAGACTTATATTGCATCTTATTCACACACACACACACACACACACACATACACACAAATCATTGGAAACATCAAAGTTTGAGTGTCTAAAATGAAGAAGAAAAGAACCTGCTTTTAATATTCTTGAAGAATTCAATATAACTCAATGGAAACCTAATGTTCCAGAGTTAAATTTAAATCATCTGGAAGATGTAGTTGGATTGTGACAGGCTTCTGTTTGTTGATCTGCATTATCTTGCCTACTAGTAAGTATTGGCAGCATACCCTGCTCTGGATCTGAATCTTGTTTATGAATGCCATCTATTTGTGAATTTATTTTTTTTTTATTGATGAAGAGTTTAGTTGGGTGGTGGTGGTTTAGTCACTAAGTTGTGTCCAACTCTTGTGACCCCATGGACTGTAGCCCACCAGGCTCCTCTGTCCATGGGATTCTCCAGGCAAAAATACTGGAGTGGGTTGCCATTTCCTTCTCCAGTGGATTGGGTGGTGAACAGATATTTTTTGGTGGATTCATCTCTGAATTTTACATTAAGCTCTAAAAGGTAGCTGGCTAACCACAGTTTGTATGTATTGCTGTCTTCAGAAAAAGTGTTGGAAGATTTTAATTTGATTGTTAAAAGTTTGCTGATTTGGGTTGGAGCATCAACTGGATATAAGATTCAGCTATTAAATTCACACACAGCTAGTGTTGCTTTCACTGGGATACTGACATCTGAATATCATGAACTAAGATATCAAAGTGTCAGTCAAGAGTTTAGCAATCACATCTGAGACAAATGTGCTTCTCCTTGATATCTAGGATGATTTACAACAGTTCACTATGTTATTCATGGAGATTCTTTGCCCTTCTTGCCTCATCATTGTTCTTTTAAAAAGTCAGAACAGACAATAGCATTACAGCCAGAATCTCTTAGGTAAATTTAAGAAAATACTGATAGCTTGACTTTTTCTAATTTCACACAAATCTGTGCATGTAAAGTCAATCAACTATTTTGGTGTAAAACCTTTTAACATTACTAACCAGAATTCCCTTCAGTTTGATTTATTTGGTGCCTGTGTTCATTGTTTCATCTATTTCTCATTACCTGCTTTTTATTTTAATGTGGATGTATGTTTTTCTTCAGAATCCCTCCTTATGAAAATAGTTTGTATAGATTGTGCCTGTAAAGGCTGATCTTGGGGGATAAGATGAAAGTCATTGAGTAGTCCAGGGGAAAATTTCCCTGATAAATACAGCTTTTTCCTCCACTACAAATTTTTCTAGACAGTTTATTAATAGCTTCCCTCTTCATGTGACCACCTTCCAAATATTTAATACACACACATATCTTGGTTTTCATATATTTGGACATGCTCAGACATTTCTTTGTCTCAACTTAGAAGATATTTTGAATTCCTGATAAATTGGTTATTGAGTAGAAATTAATAAAATGAGCACATTTGATCAACTGATTTTCAGAGACATTAACAAGGCAATTGATTTATATTCAGTGATTGAGAACCTTGAAGATCAAAGAGACATACCTTTTTTCTTACAAGGGAAATGAGAATATACATCTGTCCACATGAGACCTTTTCAAAAAACACTTTTATTGAAATAAAGATATAAAGGTATAGTTATTTGATATATTGCTTGTTTGTGTGATAGTTTCTTCTTTAACATGTATTACTGAATACATAGAAATACTGGTTAAGGCAATAGCCACTGGAGTCAAATTGCCAAGTATCAAAGCTTGGATCTACCCACTATGAGAGGCTGTGTCATACTGAACAGGATACTTACTTCTCTAAGCCTTCTGTTCTTCTCATCACCTGCCTTTTGGGTAGTTGTGATGATGAAATGAGATTAACTATATGTGCATGCATGTGTGCATGCTCAGTCATGCCTGATTCTTTCCCACCCCATGGACTGCAGCCTGCCAAGTTCCTCTGTCCATGGGATTTTTCAGGCAAGAATATTGAATTGGGATGCCATTTCCTCCTTCAGGGGATCTTCTCAACCCAGAGAGAGAAGCTACATCTCTTACATCTCTTGCATCAGCAAGTGGATTCTACCACTGTGCCACCTGAGAAGCCCAATGATTACCTATATAAATGCTTATTAATGAGACAAATGTCATCTCTTTTATATACATCTGAATATTTGCCATCAAATCTTACATAATTTGGACTCCACTGCTGCAGTGCTCTGCTGGCCCTCAGGGAGCATGTAATCTATTGGTCATATGTCTCTGTAGTCATTTATAGCCCAAGTCAGGATATGGAATTAATGGGATTTGGGTATTTAATATAATGGTATAAATGAGCACAACAACAACAAACACTGAAGAATCTTTGGCTCTGCAGGTATTGCTTCTGAAAATTGCAATGTAAAATGCANCAGGCTCCTCTGTCCATGGGATTCTCCAGGCAAAAATACTGGAGTGGGTTGCCATTTCCTTCTCCAGTGGATTGGGTGGTGAACAGATATTTTTTGGTGGATTCATCTCTGAATTTTACATTAAGCTCTAAAAGGTAGCTGGCTAACCACAGTTTGTATGTATTGCTGTCTTCAGAAAAAGTTTTGGAAGATTTTAATTTGATTGTTAAAAGTTTGCTGATTTGGGTTGGAGCATCAACTGGATATAAGATTCAGCTATTAAATTCACACACAGCTAGTGTTGCTTTCACTGGGATACTGACATCTGAATATCATGAACTAAGATATCAAAGTGTCAGTCAAGAGTTTAGCAATCACATCTGAGACAAATGTGCTTCTCCTTGATATCTAGGATGATTTACAACAGTTCACTATGTTATTCATGGAGATTCTTTGCCCTTCTTGCCTCATCATTGTTCTTTTAAAAAGTCAGAACAGACAATAGCATTACAGCCAGAATCTCTTAGGTAAATTTAAGAAAATACTGATAGCTTGATTTTTTCTAATTTCACACAAATCTGTGCATGTAAAGTCAATCAACTATTTTGGTGTAAAACCTTTTAACATTACTAACCAGAATTCCCTTCAGTTTGATTTATTTGGTGCCTGTGTTCATTGTTTCATCTATTTCTCATTACCTGCTTTTTATTTTAATGTGGATGTATGTTTTTCTTCAGAA
Organism: Oreotragus oreotragus; assembly: GCA_006410675.1. Taxonomy (NCBI): domain Eukaryota; kingdom Metazoa; phylum Chordata; class Mammalia; order Artiodactyla; family Bovidae; genus Oreotragus; species Oreotragus oreotragus. Next base: position 35,121 of record SJYX01004661.1, read on the forward strand.
TCCCTCCTTATGAAAATAGTTTGTATAGATTGTGCCTGTAAAGGCTGATCTTGGGGGATAAGATGAAAGTCATTGAGTAGTCCAGGGGAAAATTTCCCTGATAAATACAGCTTTTTCCTCCACTACAAATTTTTCTAGACAGTTTATTAATAGCTTCCCTCTTCATGTGACCACCTTCCAAATATTTAATACACACACATATCTTGGTTTTCATATATTTGGACATGCTCAGACATTTCTTTGTCTCAACTTAGAAGATATTTTGAATTCCTGATAAATTGGTTATTGAGTAGAAATTAATAAAATGAGCACATTTGATCAACTGATTTTCAGAGACATTAACAAGGCAATTGATTTATATTCAGTGATTGAGAACCTTGAAGATCAAAGAGACATACCTTTTTTCTTACAAGGGAAATGAGAATATACATCTGTCCACATGAGACCTTTTCAAAAAACACTTTTATTGAAATAAAGATATAAAGGTATAGTTATTTGATATATTGCTTGTTTGTGTGATAGTTTCTTCTTTAACATGTATTACTGAATACATAGAAATACTGGTTAAGGCAATAGCCACTGGAGTCAAATTGCCAAGTATCAAAGCTTGGATCTACCCACTATGAGAGGCTGTGTCATACTGAACAGGATACTTACTTCTCTAAGCCTTCTGTTCTTCTCATCACCTGCCTTTTGGGTAGTTGTGATGATGAAATGAGATTAACTATATGTGCATGCATGTGTGCATGCTCAGTCATGCCTGATTCTTTCCCACCCCATGGACTGCAGCCTGCCAAGTTCCTCTGTCCATGGGATTTTTCAGGCAAGAATATTGAATTGGGATGCCATTTCCTCCTTCAGGGGATCTTCTCAACCCAGAGAGAGAAGCTACATCTCTTACATCTCTTGCATTAGCAAGTGGATTCTACCACTGTGCCACCTGAGAAGCCCAATGATTACCTATATAAATGCTTATTAATGAGACAAATGTCATCTCTTTTATATACATCTGAATATTTGCCATCAAATCTTACATAATTTGGACTCCACTGCTGCAGTGCTCTGCTGGCCCTCAGGGAGCATGTAATCTATTGGTCATATGTCTCTGTAGTCATTTATAGCACAAGTCAGGATATGGAATTAATGGGATTTGGGTATTTAATATAATGGTATAAATGAGCACAACAACAAAAAACACTGAAGAATCTTTGGCTCTGCAGGTATTGCTTCTGGAAATTGCAATGTAAAATGCATGGTTTAACTCATAAGATCAGACTAAAATAGAAGACTCTTATAAGGGGTGTAACTTCTCAGAGGCCCTTTTAAAGAATTTTTTCCCCACTTCCACTGCTCTCAATTTGGATCCCAGCTCATCTGACTTGTTCACAAGTCCTTCCATATGAGAAAAAACCTCAACGCTGATTGTGAATCACGTGGGCTGCTGCTATCCTTGTGTGATTTTTGTTTTCTGGCACTTCTTGCTGGGGGCTGCTCTGGCAGGATGTAGCTTCGTCACGTGGAGCTGCCTCTTTGAAAAAGTGTGATGTACATCACCTACAAGCAGGTATCTCAGTTGGTTCAGTGAAAAGGCGAAGCCATTTCATTTCCCAGCTTGAGGTCTCAGCTCCACAGACAGCGTCCCGACAAGTTCCCCTTTAAAATGCTCCAAGATAACTTCCCAAGGACCAGATGGTTCTGGTAAGTCTGGGATGATTAGCAGGCCTCCTATTCCAGAGCAGCTACCTGGCAAGGGGATTTGGCATTGCCTGGATAATGCTCATGATAACAGAAAGAAGGGAATAGTGGCGATGACATAGTATCTGGCTACTATGTGTTAGGAAGCCTCTTATCTGTCTGTTTTAATGGTTACTGGAAAATAACCAAATACTTTTGGAGGTAATCCTATTTCATTACCTAGATCAACTGTGAGTTTTGTTCTGTTTTCCTATAAAATGGCAGGGATTTGGAGGAGGTCAAAGGGAATACTGGTGAAGAAGTGGGTTAACTGTCCAAATTCAAGTCAGAGAATGGGGATATTATTTTCAAGAGTTAATGTAAGTGAAACTGGGAAAATCTTTCATAATCAGTCATTTGAAGCATTCTCAGAAAAATATAGCATCAATTATATAAAATTCCCTGAAGCATCAAAATATTTTGCATGCTTGAAATCCTGCAGATGGTACTCACAAGTAAAAATACATTGTATTTATTTGCAGAATATCATAGACACATTAGTAATTTGTTGTGGTTGGCATATGTGTCTCATTATAGTGAAAATGACTAATCACTTTTGGGGTAAAGAGTCAAATGTGGTTTGGTTGTTACAGTTATTCGTTTTTAATCATGCATGGGGATAGAGAAAAGTGTGGCTTAATTTTAACTATTCTGAAAGAACATTTAGTATTGCATTTAATTTTTATTCTTTGTATTCAAGAATTAAGCTAAGAATGATTTCTTGAAGGGGTTGTTTAATAATATTTTAAAACCAAAACTCTTTAGAAAATGAAACTGATTACTTCTACGTTACCTCTTTTTCCTGGCTTACTTGGGCAATTTTTATATTTTAGAGCACGCTGTCTTCTTTGCTAGCTTCACACATCACAGCACTGTCACTGAATCAGTCTTGCCCAAGATAAAAGCTTTATCATAACCTCTCACTCTCTTTAAACTCCTGTGGGTACAAAACATGGCTTCCTTCAGAGATGATTTTGGCAGTTTTTAGTCAATCAAAAGGAAATCCCTTTTCCTCCAATCCTTAATATTCCATTTCTACTGTCCAAACAGTTTCAGCACTAAGACCTTTCAGTTTCATTTTTCTTTCATCTCTGGTTTATTTGGTGTTTGGCAGAGTAATGATATAGGTGACTTGTTTAAAAATAGGTTTCCAAGCTTTATCTTTTAAACTGCAAAATCAGAACCCCTTGACATGGAGTCTAGAAATCAATGAACTTCCTTGGTAGTTCGTCTGTACACCATTTTTTGAGACCCAGATAGCTCGTATGCGCAAATAATTTTGCTCTCATGAGTCAGATTACCTGAAATAAATTTATTTTATAAAAGCTCCATTGAAATGGTAGCAAAGATTACTTAGTATAGTTTTAGGGGCAGAATTGCTATAAAGATGAAGTTTCGAGAGAGTAGCTGTGTATTTTCTATAACATCATCTTGCTTAAGTTTTTTAAACACTCATCTAGAGTCTAATTTTTTACCTTAACATTTGGATCAACTTTGCAAAAACTTGAAACAGTGGAAAAGATATTGAACAATTTTTATTTTGAGTGCTTCTGGATATACAGGCTGTAAAATATCCCTCTCTGTACTGCTTTATGCACAGGTGTAAAGGTTGGCAATCTGGGAATCATCTGGGTGAAAACAGAGTTAAATTGATAAATTAAATATCTTGTCTGGTGGGGAGGTGTTATTATCATCTTTTTAACACTAAGATAATTTCCAAATGGCAAATATTAACAATAGAAAGTTAATTTCTGTGCCTAGCTATATAATTTATATTAGGCTCAACATTAATCTTCCTCAAGACACAAGTAGATTAATTTCTCGGTAATTTGTTTCTCCCACTTTTTGTTCCTAAAGTTCATCAAACTGTGTCTTCTGCCTCACTCTCCCCTGCTCTGACCTAAACATATGAGACACTCTACCCCTGCAGAAATGGAGCCTAAAGTATTTCTGTAATTGTCAGCCTGCTCACTTATTTAACTGCCACCTTCTGCTAAACATTGCCAGATTTGCACAGCCAACCCAGTTCATAAAACTGCCTTTATAACTTCCCTTTTCTTTGCTTGGGATTCTAGATTATTATTATTATTTTCAATAATTCATGTCTTGTTGCTGAGGACTCTCTACTAAACATTCATAGATTCTGTCTTTTTACCTCAAGTTCATTACTTAGGACTGACTCAGTCCAACATGTCATACAAAATAGGACATGACTGAATATTACTGCTGACTGAAAGATCCAATTATTTGAAAACTCAAACCATATTAGAAGTCTTTGGGTATTGAAAAGAGCTCAGATTTCACTTGAATTTACTCTCTTCCCTTTACACACATTCATGAGATTCTATAATTTGCACTGAAGGACACACTCTGTAGGACAGAAAGTCTGTCTCATCCTCACTGGTCCTTGTCTCCACATCTTGAGTGTGGATCTACCACTGACTGAATTTGCTTATAAACAAAATGGTTGAAATGGCAGATACGAGTTTTTGACTTGGTAATACATCTTTCTTTTCTCTTTGAAGATATTGGAATGTGATAAATAGAATAGTCACAGTCACTGTTTATACCTACAGATGGCAAAGAGAATATTTTAATAGTTTATTAAAAATGGTACTGAAAGTCAATAGGTAGCTATATCCCAGCTGTAGCATAATATCTGCATTAGAGATTTTCTATGCTAACAAGCCTCATTCACATGTTTTACATATATATTTTAAAATTTATAAAATAAAATCCTTTAATTTCTGAAACTTTACCTTTTTAGCCTTGACCATGGCAGGTGCTCAACTGAAGGATAGGTCTCAATTGCCATAAAAGTACTGGGCTTTCTACCAGGAACTTGTATTTTAAGTAAATTTTAGATTTATTTATAGATGTATAATATTTAACATTAAAAGGTAAATATTACAAAGAAATTAATACAACTTAGCTCTAGTAATTTTTTATAGGTATGAGAGGTAATTCTCTGTTCATTCTCACCAATTCCTTCCAATTACCACTAAATATAAATTTTATCTTTTATTTATCCTATAAATAATAGGAACCTTGCATTTTCTAGGCACTCAGCTAAATATTAGAACTGTGGAGAGAAATTCAATAATCTTCCCATTTAAGAACATATATTCTGATGAATAAAATTCAGATCTTCAAAGGATTAAAGGGACATGCTTTAAATGAAGTTTTTGGCACCAAAACACTCAAATATAAAGATATCCAAATTAAAACAATGAAATACAGAAAAGCTCTTTCCCATTTGGATCTTAAGCCTGCAATCTAACCTAGTCATCATGGTCTAATAATACTGAGACCACTGGCCAAAAATCCTGGCTAAATCTCATCAATAGGTTAATACTAATGAAACATCAGCCAGTTTGTCTATATTTTTCTGTATATTTCTACTTTCATTTTAATGTTATTGAATTAGTAGTAGATATCCTTTTATTATTTTATTGATTTTTAGACATGTAAAGGACAAACACACATATGTGTATGTGTGTGTGACTATATATGTGTAGTCAAAGATCAATAAATACATATGTGTTAGCATTGCTTTATAAAATCAACCTATTTGAGAAATTTTTTGTCAAAGTATGTGGGAAGAGCAGCAATTATTATTTAACTGAGGAGGATTCATTTGCCAAACATGAAGCACATGCAGACATGATACAAGATTCTATAAGATATTATAGTTCTTATCTTTTTAAAATATAAATAAACTAAGGCTTAGAAAGTATAAGTAACTTTGCCAAGGTCATCAGTCTTCTTTGGCAATAGAAAGAAATGCATAATCTGGGGAAAGATATATCAATTGTACTTTGCATTTATGGTTAAAAAAAAAAAAAAGATGATACACTGACACCTTTTTCTGTTAGCTGAGAAAATTCCAAGGCGTAACAACTATTTATAAACTCTGGAAACCATGTCCCTAAGAGATACTAAGATTCCTTCCTTGCCCACAAGCATCTTTGACCTAAATTTTTGCATTGTAATTTTCTCAAAGGAATGGTAAAAGTTCTCTGTAAATGGCCAGAAGAAAAACTAAATGTAGGATTTGAAATCCTTAAGATTTCTGTTGAAACTGTTTAAATTTTTTTGTTATAGTGCAAAAGCATTTGTAGACAATGTTCAAGTATAGCTATGTTCCAATAAAACTTTATCACACACCAAAAAACATGCTAGACAAAATTTGGCCTGCTGGCTGAAGTTTGCTAACTCCTGCTTTACAGTTTAGAGTAGGGATCCCTGAACTGACCACATACACTGTCATTTAAACGGTTTCGTGTGCATATCCCTCATAGATGATTTTACTTATTTATAGGACTTTACAAATACCACTGTCGTTTTCTTCAGTATGAAGCATGCACAAAATAGTATAAGGAACAAATAAAATACCTAGGTAGAAAGTCAGTTTTACTTGACATCATAAAGATTGTCCTACCCACCTTCTGGTGTGTGAAGAACTCCGCTGACCACTTACCTAGATACAATTGATAAGGCAATAACCTGAAAAAAAATTTCTTTTGAAATATTTGGTTAGCTTTTACTTGGTATTTTACTTAAAAAGACAGTTTCCTTTATAGTGGAGTAAGAGATAATACCAACCACACTGCTTTTAGCATTAATACTGATGTCAGGTTTCTTTTTTCCTCCTAAGTCTCTGCCTTCCTTCCTGCCTTTCCCCCTCCTTCCTTCTTGCCTCATGCTTCCTCCCTCCCTGCTTCCTTTCTTCCTCCCTACTTTCCTTCCTTCAAACTTTCTTGAGTTAACAGTTTTGACTAATAGCTATCAGTTCTAACCTGGATTTAATTTCTCTTTTCACTTATGAAGGCTGAAATGAAGTGGATAATCCTTTGGTGTTTCTATAGAGCGCTTTATTCTATTTTTGCTTCTTAGTTTCCATACAAAGAAAAAGCGTTTTCTTTTCAGTTGATTTTAGACTTTGAATGTTTATGTTTTGAGCTACTGCTGCTTAAAATTACTACAGGCAGAGAGCATTAGGTGTGTTGGTTTAAAAGAAATACAGATTATGTAAAAGTGTTCTAACTCAAAATTCTTTTAAGCATTACTTCTCTCAATATTTTGCTCTATTTTCATTTGTGGTTTAAAATATACATGTGTATATAAATATGTATATATTCATCTAAAATATTCACCCTTAACTATTTTAAGGGAAAAATACAAATTTTTCTAATATTAAACATTTATAGTTTTTCATAAAGATATTAAATATTCATCTCTATTCTTTGTCCAAGCAAACATAAAAATGCATAGCTTTTAACATGAGTACTTACATGTATTTCCCAATGTATTTAAGTCATGACAAGTATTAAAATAAAAATGCAAATATCTTTCTTCCGATTTCACAAGTATATTCTAAATATTTATGTTAGTAGGTAAGCTAAGGTATATTTACAACCTTTTGGTAAATGTGTGTTGAATATGTATTTATATATAGAACTGAGAAGCTGTGAGATATATCAGATAGAGAAAAGAGATGTGTCATGAAAATTTTTCAGTTCAGTTCAGTCACTCAGTCCTGTCCAATTCTTTGTGACCCCATGGACTAGAGCATGCCAGGCTTCCCCGTCCATCACCAATTCCCGAAGCTTGCTCAAACTCATGTCTGTCGACTCAGTGATGCCATCCTATCATCTCATCTTCTGTCATCCCCTTCTCCTCCTGCCTTCAATCTTTTCCAGCATCAGGTCTTTTCAGATGAGTCACCTCTTTGTATCAGGTGGCCAATGTATTGGAGCTTCAGCTTCAGTCCTTCCAATGGATATTCAGAACTGATTTCCTTTAGGATTGACTGGTTGGATCTCCTTGCAGTCCAAGCAACTCTCAAGAGTCTTCTCTAACACCATAGTTCAAAAGAATCAATTCTTTGACACTCAGCTTTCTTTATAGTCCAGCTCTCATGTCCATACATGATTACTGGAAGAACCATAGCTTTGACTACATGGACCTTTATTGGCAAAGTAATGAAAATTATTGGGTTGGACAAAAAGTTCATTACAGAAAAACCTGAACAAAGTTTAAGCCAAGTCAGTACATTCTATTCTTAGGTTTTCCCACTAAAATTCTATGGGACCTTAATAAATAACTACTGTTTCCCAGTCCCAGGTTCTTTATTTAGAGGTAAGGTTGGAGAATTAAAAGAACTCCTTTTTAGGGCCATTCCATCACACGACAGATATAATAGCACTGCCTATATACATGCAACAGAAATTGGTAATCATTTTGCCTAAATCCTTAACTTTAGGGTCGAATCATATAGATTAGTGCAGTTGTTAATCTGCGTGTAAATTCACTTGGGGCTTCTTCCAAATTCTAGGGAATTTATGCTATGTAAACCTTTATAAAGAAATAGTTACAGAGATTCTATTCCAGCTTATTCTCCAGTCAAAATTAGTATCAGTAAAGAGACTTCTCAAACTGGGGAAAAGATGTGAGGGGTGGGAGGAAGCAGAGTCAGAATCTCAGTGTTACTTACTAACATCTTTTCCTCTAGCCTCCCCAAACCCCAGAAAGCTCATTTGATCACTATGTGTAACTTCATAATTCAACCCAGTGTTACCTGTCAGGGCACATTCTAGAACTCTCAGGCCTGTGATGGGAAAGTTAGATAATAAATGATGGTAAAGCTCTTTGTATTTAAGTGAATATATGATGATCAATCTTTGTCAGTTATTACAAACAACCAAAATACACAGCAACCAGCTACTTGTGTTCTCATTTCTGGAATAATAATGTTTGTAGTTACTGTTCTAAAGGCAATCTCAATTACAGTGTTGTCTTCTAAAACGATCTTTCTCTCTCCTGCTTTCCCTTCTTTCTTCCCTCATTAGCAGTGTACAAAATCTACCACAATACCACGCATCCCACCATTTAAAGATCCATTTCTTTAAGTCTAAATGGCATTTTGGTGTGGTCTCCAAAACTGCATTGTTTAAAAATCTTTGTCATTCACTACTTGAGTGAGACTTAGAGGACAGCTGGATGAGGTTGACAACCTGAGGATAAGAGATTAGTTGAGTAGAGTCCCGAAACAAGCTGATAGGATATTGTGGTGGAAAGAAAAAGTTAAAAGTAGCACATTAAATTCTTTTCCCCAACATCATCTCTTGTAACCACATTGAAGAAGTCCCTTAGAAGATCAGATTTAAACTCCATTTCCGAAATCCTCATAGCATTCCCAGAAATGATAGTTTGTCCTTCACATTGATCTTGTCAACTAGCCCCACAGTTCAGACACAATTTCCCTGTTTTCTCTGAGTCACAGATGGCTAATGTTAATTTTGTTTAACCTTTAGGTGGAACTCTTGACTTTTTGACACTGATAAAGAAACCAATGTGATTTTAAGATACCCTTGTATATGGACAGGTTTTTTTTTTTCTTGTTTTTTTTTTTTTCAAAATCTTTACAAAGGTTCCCCTCACTCCTCAACCATTCATTTTACTTTTTATAACTGATGGGTAGACTAAAATATTGTAAATAATTGAATACTTTAAATTCTTTCAATTTTGTTAGAGCTGTATCTGTGTAAATAATGGATGAAATAAAATTGGTAGAATGAGAAAAAGATATATATTCCTTATATATTTGACTTCTACAGATATTATTGAATCAATTTTTTTTTGACTAGTTAACCAGGGTAGTATTAAACAATTGAATTCCAGGTCAGCAAATACATACAAATTTCAATGTTGCTTTTATCTACAGCTTTTCATGTTGAAAATCACTTTTTAGTCTGCCCTATGGGATAGCTATGTGTTCTAGTGGATTTGCTATTATATAATCATATATAATTTGGCCTACAGTAGTCAACCATCATCACAGTTACTTTGTTGTTACCAAATTTAGAAATGAGTTTTAAAATGTGTTTTTCAAGATCATCTATACAGAAGGAATTAATTTAAAATATATTTTATTTATGTGATTTATCTCCCTTATGATTCATATTTGGGCTTGTCTTCAGGCAAAAGCAGTGTTAGCTTGCTTGGGGGAAACTCCTTTAATTTGATAGTGTAATGTTTTGACAGCTGGTAATTTGCTTATTTACATCTTACTGATTATTAATAGATCTTCTAATGCAACAGTTAGTTATATAAACTAACAACCTGCAGTTAAAAAACCCTTATTTCCTATTAATTACCCCACTAAGAGAAAAGATTAGTTTTTTCTTCAGTATTATCATTAACATCATGAGATATTTCTCATCTCAATGTAATAGTGATTATTATTTCATGCATAGGATACTAAATATCTACCTTTAATATTGCAAGATTGTTTTCCAGTTCACCAGCTATTACCATAGATTTGCACTTTATAAACAATTTCAGTAGAGATGGTGCTTTAGCTACTGTTGTTTTATTGGGATGAGATAACCTAGAAAAGTTTAAGTAACTTGTTTAGCGTCTTCATATTATGCAAAAGGTCTTTCCTTTTTTCAGTGAATAGGGCATTCTGAGGGAAAAAGTTCCTTTAAATATGTTCGTAGGAATAAATTATATCCAAATGGTGAGCTGTATATAAATGTAACAAAGCACTTTAGCAATTATGATGTACTGGCACTTCATTTGTGGTAAAACATAAGGCTATTTATAAAATACATAAAGTGGTTGATTTGACTGAAGATGTTTCCAGCAAAAGATGGATTTTGTTTGTTTTAATGTGGCAATATCCATTAACAAGTCTTTATGAAAAACAATTTCCTAAATTTAAGTGTATTGATTTAGATTTTTTAACAGAAAAGTTGTTTAGCATAAACCACGATGGATTTAGACATGAAATTTGTCAGCTTCTCTCAGACTGGCTGAAGAAACTAATATTTCAATTATTTGTATAGGCTATAATGATGCCTCTAGGGATTCCCAGGTGACTCAGTGATAAAGAATCAGCCTGCCAGTGCAAGAGACATGGGTTTGCTCTCTGGGTCAGGAAGATTCCTTGAGAAGGAAATGGCAACCCACTCCAGTATTCTAGTTGGGAAAATCCTATGGACAGAGGAGCCTGGTGGACTAGTCTGTGGGGTCACAAAAAGTCCGGCATGACTGAGCAGCTGAGTTTGCATGATGACTCTGCAACAAAGACTATTTGAAATAATTTGCCCTGGTATAAGAAGTGTTCTCAAGTAGTAGAAATCGTATAAGTAACATAAGATTTGTGAGTTAAGATCAGCATCATTGTCTACCACCACAGCTTCTACTTACCTGTTTTGACCACAGTTTACCTACAATTTGTGCTTCAAAAATAAACCAGCTCTTATATACATATTTTCTCTAAGACTATTATAATCCTGAACAATAGAGAATAGAAGCTAGTACCATCTCTATTTTAATAGAAGGGTATTCAAGAAATTAAAATAATTGTGTATCATGCCTGAGGCCAAAATCTAACAAGTGGGATATCCAGGACTATAAACAGATTTTTTTTTTTTGCATCAAAACCAGATCTTTTTACACAATCCCATGCTCCCTCCCATGTCAATGTCATGAACTACTCCAAGCCTAAGAGGACAGACAAGTTGAGGAAGGTGGTGATGGAAATTAGCAAGTTGAAATCATTTAATCAGAATTGTTTCACTCAAGTCATTCTTTTCAGAAATAATGAAAAGACTAGTATATTTCACATAGGAATAGATATATGTATGTGATGGTGGTTTAGTTGCCAAGTTGTATCTGACTCTTGTGACCCAATGGACTGTAGCCAGCTCGACTCCTCTGACCATGGGATTTTTCTAGGCAAGAATACTGGAGTGAGTTCCCATTTCCTTATCCGAGGGATCTTTCCAAGTTTTTTTTTTTCTTGTTTTTTTTTTTTTCAAAATCTTTACAAAGGTTCCCCTCACTCCTCAACCATTCATTTTACTTTTTATAACTGATGGGTAGACTAAAATATTGTAAATAATTGAATACTTTAAATTCTTTCAATTTTGTTAGAGCTGTATCTGTGTAAATAATGGATGAAATAAAATTGGTAGAATGAGAAAAAGATATATATTCCTTATATATTTGACTTCTACAGATATTATTGAATCAAATTTTTTTTGACTAGTTAACCAGGGTAGTATTAAACAATTGAATTCCAGGTCAGCAAATACATACAAATTTCAATGTTGCTTTTATCTACAGCTTTTCATGTTGAAAATCACTTTTTAGTCTGCCCTATGGGATAGCTATGTGTTCTAGTGGATTTGCTATTATATAATCATATATAATTTGGCCTACAGTAGTCAACCATCATCACAGTTACTTTGTTGTTACCAAATTTAGAAATGAGTTTTAAAATGTGTTTTTCAAGATCATCTATACAGAAGGAATTAATTTAAAATATATTTTATTTATGTGATTTATCTCCCTTATGATTCATATTTGGGCTTGTCTTCAGGCAAAAGCAGTGTTAGCTTGCTTGGGGGAAACTCCTTTAATTTGATAGTGTAATGTTTTGACAGCTGGTAATTTGCTTATTTACATCTTACTGATTATTAATAGATCTTCTAATGCAACAGTTAGTTATATAAACTAACAACCTGCAGTTAAAAAACCCTTATTTCCTATTAATTACCCCACTAAGAGAAAACAGATTAGTTTTTTCTTCAGTATTATCATTAACATCATGAGATATTTCTCATCTCAATGTAATAGTGATTATTATTTCATGCATAGGATACTAAATATCTACCTTTAATATTGCAAGATTGTTTTCCAGTTCACCAGCTATTACCATAGATTTGCACTTTATAAACAATTTCAGTAGAGATGGTGCTTTAGCTACTGTTGTTTTATTGGGATGAGATAACCTAGAAAAGTTTAAGTAACTTGTTTAGCGTCTTCATATTATGCAAAAGGTCTTTCCTTTTTTCAGTGAATAGGGCATTCTGAGGGAAAAAGTTCCTTTAAATATGTTCGTAGGAATAAATTATATCCAAATGGTGAGCTGTATATAAATGTAACAAAGCACTTTAGCAATTATGATGTACTGGCACTTCATTTGTGGTAAAACATAAGGCTATTTATAAAATACATAAAGTGGTTGATTTGACTGAAGATGTTTCCAGCAAAAGATGGATTTTGTTTGTTTTAATGTGGCAATATCCATTAACAAGTCTTTATGAAAAACAATTTCCTAAATTTAAGTGTATTGATTTAGATTTTTTAACAGAAAAGTTGTTTAGCATAAACCACGATGGATTTAGACATGAAATTTGTCAGCTTCTCTCAGACTGGCTGAAGAAACTAATATTTCAATTATTTGTATAGGCTATAATGATGCCTCTAGGGATTCCCAGGTGACTCAGTGATAAAGAATCAGCCTGCCAGTGCAAGAGACATGGGTTTGCTCTCTGGGTCAGGAAGATTCCTTGAGAAGGAAATGGCAACCCACTCCAGTATTCTAGTTGGGAAAATCCTATGGACAGAGGAGCCTGGTGGACTAGTCTGTGGGGTCACAAAAAGTCCGGCATGACTGAGCAGCTGAGTTTGCATGATGACTCTGCAACAAAGACTATTTGAAATAATTTGCCCTGGTATAAGAAGTGTTCTCAAGTAGTAGAAATCGTATAAGTAACATAAGATTTGTGAGTTAAGATCAGCATCATTGTCTACCACCACAGCTTCTACTTACCTGTTTTGACCACAGTTTACCTACAATTTGTGCTTCAAAAATAAACCAGCTCTTATATACATATTTTCTCTAAGACTATTATAATCCTGAACAATAGAGGATAGAAGCTAGTACCATCTCTATTTTAATAGAAGGGTATTCAAGAAATTAAAATAATTGTGTATCATGCCTGAGGCCAAAATCTAACAAGTGGGATATCCAGGACTATAAACAGATTTTTTTTTTTTGCATCAAAACCAGATCTTTTTACACAATCCCATGCTCCCTCCCATGTCAATGTCATGAACTACTCCAAGCCTAAGAGGACAGACAAGTTGAGGAAGGTGGTGATGGAAATTAGCAAGTTGAAATCATTTAATCAGAATTGTTTCACTCAAGTCATTCTTTTCAGAAATAATGAAAAGACTAGTATATTTCACATAGGAATAGATATATGTATGTGATGGTGGTTTAGTTGCCAAGTTGTATCTGACTCTTGTGACCCAATGGACTGTAGCCAGCTCGACTCCTCTGACCATGGGATTTTTCTAGGCAAGAATACTGGAGTGAGTTCCCATTTCCTTATCCGAGGGATCTTTCCAAACCAAAGATTGAACCCAGGTCTGCACTGCAGGCAGATTCTTTACCAACTGAGCCACCAAGTAGATATGGCCACCTATATATCCACATGGAATACAGACAAATTGACATATATTAATGTCCACTAAACACTAGTAAGTATAATTATGTAATGTAGAAAGTTTGATTAAGGATAAACTTTCTATATTTAATATCTGAAGAACAAGTTGAACCAGTATAGCTGAGGTAGTAGGTAGAAGTGGAAAACCATGGACAGTGCATAATGTTATACACAAAAGGGATAGCATCACCTTCCCAATATTCTAGAAACCCTTTTGGCAGCAATAATTCACACTGCTGTTTGTTCCCATTGATTTCTTAAAGATCAAATTATGCATCATTGTAAATGACTACTAATGATTTGGTCTCTACAAATATGACTACAGTTCATTAGACAGTTAATTTCATTGTCAGGTGTATTTTTCTAGTTCTTTAGCTGACTTCTCCATTCAGCCTCCTAAGGGTGAACACTGTCTAGGCTCTTGACTCTTTTTTGACTCTATAGTCTATTTACGTTTATAGTTTTACCTTGTATTTCAAACTGCTGATGAATTTTACATTGATACCCCCATTGCTTATATGTCTCTTGATATATTTTATAATTTCCAGTTTTATGAATATTTCATTCAAAATGCAAATACATATCCAACATGAGAGTCACCATATTTGTTTCATATCCACTCCTTCAATCAATCTTTAATCATTGTTACCTCTAATTCATAATGACTATGGAGTATACAATAGTTGTGAAATTAAATATCCATGAAATTAAGGCACTTGCTCCTTGGAAGAAAAGCTATGACCAACCTAGACAGCGTATGAAAAAGCCGAGACATTACTTTGCCGACAAAGGTCCGTCTAATCGAAGCTATGATTTTTCCAGTAGTCATGTATAGACGTGAGAGTTGGACTGTAAAGAAAGCTGAGTGCCGAAGAATTGATGCTTTTGAACTGTGGTGTTGGAGAAGTCTCTTGAGAGAGCCCCTTGGACTGCAAGGAGATCCAACCAGTCTATCCTAAAGGAAATCAATCCTGAATATTCACTGGAAGGACTGATACTGAAGCTCCAATACATTGGTCACCTGATGCGAAGAGCTGACTCATTGGAAAAAATCCTGATACTGGGAAAGATTGAAGGCAGGAGAAGGGAGAACAGAGGATGAGATGATTGAATGGCATCACAGACTCAATGAACATGAGCTTGAGCAAGCTCCGGGAGTTGGTGAAGGACAGGGAAACCTGGCGTGTTGCAGTTCGTGTGATTGCAGAGTCAGACACGACTGAGCAGCTGACCTGAAAAGTTGTGAACAATTTTAAACATAAACAATCTGATTAGGTGATTTTGCTGTCAGTTCAGCCACTGTGTGTTGGATGGATATATTAATTTGACTCACTTTAAAATTCATTATGTTGTGTATTTCTTTCCTATCAATAATTTGTCATTTTCTTTTCCAGCTTCCTATGTTCTGTTACAGAAGTCCATTGATGATGGTGCTCTTCAGCTCTATTTTCCCTTCAATACAAGAGTAGTTTTTTTGTTTAAGAGAAGCATTAATGTTCATAAGCAAGGGGCTGATACACATGTTTGAAAGGTCATTCTTCCTTTTTGAATAAAGCAATTAGGTACCATTATAACCAAAATGCTTTTTAAGCTGAAAGAGTTAGTATCTTGTTTTTGCTGACAAATAGCTTTCCTAGCACAAATAATGAATGCACGAAAGTGAGAAATCTCAATATATATAAACTGTGAGTTATAATAGATGAAAAGGTTTTAAATATTCAAATTACACTTTTATTTTGTGAAAATCTGAAAGTGTTTCTGCAGATAGCATTCCTATAATTGACTTGATTTCCACTTAAATGAGCTGATAGAGTATTAGTCTGAGAGCAAAATCTTCAAGTCAGACTGCCTTGAATTTAATCTGTCCATGACTATTCTACATCTGCTGCCTGTGTTCTACCACTGTTGTTGCCTGGCAAGTCAGTTAACCAACAGTCCAATCCTTCACTAACAATAACTAACGATGTCATTACTGTACAGTTGCTCAGTAAAGAACACTGGACTAAGCACTGCATACCTTTACTCTTCCAATCCTAAATGAACATTCATATCATTCACTTGGTGGTTTGGAGATGTTGAGACATTTGCTCAAGGTCACAAGAGTAAATGGCAGAATCAGGGTTTAGACCTAGGTAAACCTGGCCATGCTCCTAACTATTGTAATTTTGTTCCTCATTAAAATGGGGGTGTACATACTTAACTGCAATGTGTTTATAATCAATTTAGATATTACATTATGTGTATGCTCAGTTGCTCAGTCGTGTCCGACTCTTTATGACTCCGTGGACCGGAGCCCACCAGGTTCCTCTGTCCATGGAATTTTCCAGGCAACAATACTGGAGTGGGTTGCCATATCCTAGATATTACATAATGGCACTATATAAACTATACAGTATTTTATGAATGTACAGTATTACCATTACTAAATTTAAGACATAATTTATATACAATCATCATTTAACCATTAGGGATATCATGATAATTGTCAAATAATTCTCTATGTAGTATTTCAAATGCATATGTAAAATGAGCAAGATTAAAACTTTTATTTTGTCACTGAGTTATTTTCAAATAATTTACTTATAAAAATTTTACTCTGCCTGTCTCTTCCATGTATATAGTGTGCTAAAGAGGGAAGCATGTGTTAAAACTACAAGTCTTGTTTAGATTATATGCCTTTTTAATCATGAGTTTTTTAATGTAATGAATTTGTATATTCATTAAATATTGAGCCACCTGAAAATGCTAAGCATCAAGAGGAATAAAAATTGAGAAGTTTTACCTTAAAATAGTCAAGAGAAAGTGATTGTACCTTTCTAACTGAATTTTAAAGTGTTTTTTAAAAGCCATATCAAATTTTCTACACCATAGAAATTTTAAAATGCTTTCATGAAATCATAACATCAGTAGACATCAAATTTATTCTTTTAAATATTTTTAGAGATCAATTACTTGTGTTGCAGATACATTAATGTATGGTTCAACAAGTTTGGAAAGCTGGCTCACAGGTGGGCTTTAGAGATGGGGAATAAAGTACACTGTACTATTAAATCATAAAATATCACACAATTATATAATTATTTTATCCTGTCCCAGAAATGGAGCTTCTTTTGGCTAAAATATCTGAGAGAGTGGAAGAGGGAAAATGTTATTTGAATGTAGAGTAGTGGGACTGAATGTAAATTATGGTACTTATTTCAAGTGAAAAATAGTTCTTTCTAAACTTAGAAGCTGACTGAAACAGCTATCAGATATGATAACCTTTGTATATTAAAAAACAACAACCCTGTATTTCTGATTATGTAAATTTTACCACTGGACTGTACCAGGCATCTGTATGTGTCCTAGTCCTAGTCCTAGTTCAAATAAAAGAACTCATTTCAGATAGGTGCCTGAACATCTCTTCTAAGCTGGTGTAACAGTAAATAAAGCCTATCTTTTGTCTTCTCTTATTTATTGTAAGACTACTATATCACCCTCCTATGTCCCTTTAAAAGACTTCAAGTCTACTATCAGAAAACTCATGAGCTCCCTTTAAATGAGTTTCCCTTTTTCTGATTTGTTATGTATTTTTCTCCTATAATAAGAGGGAGAAATAGTCCCTTACCAGAGAGCCCCTGGTACAAATTGCATTTGCAAGTTAAAAAATTCTATTTTCCAACTAAAGTTACTATTGATATCCTGAGCAGAGATCCTAGAGATTAAGAAGGCACCAACTATGTTTAATCGTAAGCTTCTTAATTAAAATAGTGCTTACCTTGATGGCTGGGATATTTGTCATTATGGGGAGTGAAAGTTTTGCTGCTGTGTCTGAAATGGAAAAACTGTTGCTAAATATTGTTAGAGTTACTGTCCCATTGACATATGAGACAATAGATAATTATTTCTGAATCGCAGATATTAAGAAGTGATCTAATGAAAAAAATAGTTTCTTGAATTCTGCAAGAAAATTGAAAATGGTAAATATTTTGTTCTTTACGGGAGTTTGACCTTTTTTACTACTATTGAGGATTACCACTTAACATTTTATGGACTTAACTTGTTTATCAGAGAGATCAGTTAATTGAGGAAGTATTAACAAGTATTTTTCCCAAATCACTTGCCTAATATTCACCAGATATTATGAGTGATATGACATATCTTTTCTACTTGTATAATCTTTACATGTTTGGCAGCACATTTTCTTCATGATAGATTCTGAAATTTATAATAATTAAGCAGAAGTGGATATGCAGCAAAGTATGTTTTAGAAAGATTTTGCTTGATCATATTAAACTATATGATGTTGCGCTTTCCAAGTAAATTCTGTGTGGTTTAAAAACAATAAATTTGATTACCTGACCATATTTATAATTAAATATTATCAGCATATATCTGGTAGCCCAAATTGTATATATCTATATCTTCCTCATGGTATGTGTATATATATGTATGTTTTTATAAACATAGACTTATATGTATATGTGTATATACAGCACCTCATGTCATAGGTTCTGAGAAAATAAAAAAGAATCGCAGGTGTTGCCACTCAAAAATATTTATTAAAAACACACTATAACTATACTCTCTTCTAGATTTTGGAGATGCAGAGTTGAATAGAAGAACCAGTTCTTGAAGTCTTGGATTTTATAGTTTAGTGAGGTGAGTTAATATATGGTTAGGCTCACCCACAAAAAGTCTCTGAACAGATGTATGTAAGAGATCTCTGGGATGTAGAGAAGAGATATAATTAAGCAGAGGTAGTCCAAATATTAGAACATCAAACTTTTCACAGCGAGCAGCCAGATATTAAGTTTGGATTATGCAATTATCTGAGGAACACATTACTGCTTTATGTGATGGAGTAAGCTGACTTCAGATTCTGAGAGAAATACTGTTTTTCTCAACAACCATCAACTTGTTATTCTGTGTCCTTAAATTTTGAAAATTAGCCAGGTTGACACTATTCTCTGCATGTAAACTGAACCATAGCCTCTGACTCTAATGATTGTGATCTTCTGACAGTGAGTACTATGTACTTGAGTTTTGAATCAAGATATCATCTAATGGAAATACCATAGAAAGCATCTCTCTTATTTCCAGGGAACTCTCTGGTCATGCTATGGCCAACCAATTTCTTGAGAAGTAGTTACTTAGTCTCTTTCTGTTAAAAAACCAGAAAGTTAAATTGTCTTCTCTAACAAACGGATTTGTTAAACCTTGTAAATGTAAAATGATTTTTGATTTGTTGCTCAGTTGCTAAGTTGTTTCTGGCTCTTTGCAACCCCATGGACTGTGGCATGCGGGCTTTCTATCCTTCACTATCCCCTGGAGTTGACACACACTCGTGTCCATGGAATCAGTGATGCTATGCAGCCATTTCATCTTCAGTCACCCCTTTCTTCTGTCCTCAATCCTTTCCAAAATCAGGGTCTTTTCTACCAAGCAAGCACTTCACAACAGGTGGCTAAAGTATTGGAGTTTCAGTATCAGTCCTTCCAATGAATATTCAGGGTTGTTTTCCTTTAGGATTGACGGGCTTGATCTCGTTGCTGTCCAGCACCGCAGTCTGAAAGCATCAATTTTTTGGCACTCAGTCTTTTTTATGGTCCAACTCTTATATCTCTACATGACTACTGGAAAAACCATAGCTTTGACTAGATTGACCTTTGTCAGCTAAGTGATGTCTTTGCTTTTTAATACTCTGTCAACGTTTGTCATAGCTTTCCTTCCAAGGAGCAAGTCTCTTTTATTTTTTTAAATTTAATTTTATTTTTTAATATAAATTATTTATTTTAATGGGAGGTTAATCACTTTACAATATTGTATTGGTTTTGCCATACATCAACATGAATCCGCCACAGGTATACACGTGTTCCCCATCCTGAACCCCCCTCCCTCGTCCCTCCCCGTACCATCCCTCTGGGTCGTCTCAGTGCATCAGCCCCAAGCATCCAGTATCCTGCATCGAACCTGGACTAGCGATTCGTTTCATATATGATATTATACAGGTTTGAATGCCATTCTCCCAAATCATCCCACCCTCGCCCTCTCCCACAGAGTCCAAAAGACTGTTCTATACATCTGTGTCTCTTTTGCTGTCTCACATACAGGGTTATCATTACCATTTTCTAAATTCCATATATATGTGTTAGTATACTGTATTCAGACACAACTGAGCAACTGAACTGAACAGATACTGTATTGGTGTTTTTCTTTCTGGCTTACTTCACTCTGTATAATAGGCTCCAGTTTCATCAACCTCATTAGAACTGATTCAAATGTATTCTTTTTAGTGGCTGAGTAATACTCCATTGTGTATATATACCAGAGCTTTCTTTTCCATTCACCTGCTGATGGACATCTAGGTTGCTTCCATGTCCTGGCTATTATAAACAGTGCTGCAATGAACGTTGAGGGTACCCACTCTTTCAATTCTGATTTCCTCAGTGTGTATGCCCAGCAGTGGGATTGCTGGCTCATAAGGCAGTTCTTGATTCATGGACCTGACATTCCAGGTTGGGATTGCTGGCTCATAAGGCAGTTCTTGATTCATGGACCTGACATTCCAGGTTTCTGTGCAATATTGCTCTTTACAGCATCGGATCTTGCTTCTATCACCAGTCACATGCACAACTGGGTATTGTTTTTGCTTTGGCGCCATCCCTTCAGTCTTTCTGGAGTTATTTCTCCACTGATCTCCAGTAGCATATTGGGCACCTATTGACCTGGGGAGTTCCTCTTTTGGTTTCCTATCATTTTGCCTTTTCATACTGTTCATGGGGTTCTCAAGGCAAGAATACTGAAGTGGCTTGCCATTCCCTTCTCCAGTGGACCATGTTCTGTCAGCCCTCTCCACCATGACCCGCCCGTCTTGGGTTGCCCTGCAGGCATGGCTTGGTTTAATTTAGACAAGGCTATGGTCTTAGTGTGATTAGATTGACTAGTTTTCTGTGACTATGGTTTCAGTGTGTCTGCCCTCTGATGCCCTCTTGCAACACCTACCATCTTACTTGGGTTTCTCTTACCTTGGGCGTGGTGTATCTCTTCATGGCTGCTCCAGCAAAGCATAGCCACTGCTCCTTACCTTGGAGGAGGGGTATCTCCTTACCACTGCTGTTCCTGACCTTCAAGATGGGATAGCTCCTCTAGGCCCTCCTGCGCCTGCGCAGTCACCGCTCCTCGGGTTGCTCCTCCCAGCTGCCGGCCCTGGCCTTGGTTATGGGTGGTTCCTCCCAGCAGCCACCCCTGACCTTGGACACAGGGTTGCTCCTCTCGGCCGTTCCTGCACCGTTGCAGCCTGGCACTCTAGGCCGCTGCCCCTGACCTCGGACATGGGGTGGCTCCTCTCGGCCGCGTTTAGTGCGCCGGCCGGCTCTCGCAGAGATCATCCCTGGGATTTCTTTGGAAGGAATGATGCTAAAGCTGAAACTCCAGTACTTTGGCCACCTCATGAGAAGAGTTGACTCTTTGGAGAAGACTCTGTTNTCGTCTGTCCGCCCAGCCGCCGGGCCCGGGGCAGGGCTCCGGCCCCGGCCGCACCCCCGCTGTCTCACCACCACCGCCTCCCCGGAGTCAACTAGTCTGTGAAGGCGGGGACCAGCCGGGCTTATTTAAAAGGGGTGGGGACCCGACAAGCGCTGAGACGCGCAGCCACTACCGGGAGAGAGCGCGGTCGGAGCTCCTCCTCCTTCCGCCGCCGCCTCCCGACTGAAAGGCGCTCGCCTGGCCGGCCCTTGCCAACCGGAACGCGTCCTTCGGTCACCTGGTTATAACGGACCAATCACACATAGAGTTTCCTCCCAGCGCCCGCCTCAGAGAGCAGGCACGTGACTCATAATGTCCCGCCCCCGCCCCGCGGCTGCTCCGCCCCTCGAGTGGCGCGCCCTGGACTCCTGTTTCCATTCATCGTGCGGCACTCGGAGCTTTCCGATGCTTCGGGAAGCGTTGAGGGAGTTTGTGAATCGAAGCTGTTCTGAGTCAGTGGGCTCTATAGAAGGCTTGTTAGTAAAGAGTCAGTTCCGTTAGCAAGTCGGTTTCATCGGGCCTGACAGCTGACTCATTTGATGCATTGCTCAACGAACTTAGTTACACCCGAATCGTTGAGTTTTTTGTAACTAACTGCTCCTCTCGAACTGACTTCGAAACAGTGTTAGTTTCCGCCTTCAGTTTAACCGTAGCAACCCCCCGGGTCCTCAATAAAGAGCTGTGTCCGTGTCTTGAATGAGACTTGAGGACACGTCACCCCTCGACTTCCTCATCGGTAAATTAGGGACCGAACTCCTCCCTCCCAACTCTGAAACGCTGGGATTCAGCAACTCGATTTTTTCCCTGTTTCTCTCTTCCACGGCACGAGTCCAGATTTCCCTACTTTCACCCTACTTTATCTGTAACATAAAGCACAAAGCACGATTTTCTCATACAAAACTGAGAGTCACAAAGTGAAGTACCACGGTTTTGATTTAATGAAGATGATGGTAAAGATATGTTCCCAAGGTCACATGATTGCTCAGGGGTATGGCCAGGATTTGGTCTCCGATTGTGTAGATCCCCAAAGGCACCTTATTGTGATTATCAGAAAATAAAGGCAGAAGTCAAATTTGATCGGAAGTGGCATGGGATTCTCTCTAAGGGAGAACAATTTTTTGAAGTGGATTTAAAAATACTTTCCCTTCTTTCAACATTGGTTAGTCTCTCCTACTTTCTAGGCACTGTGTTCCTGCAATAGCCCTGCCCTCGATGAGCTCAGTCAGGCACAAGAGAAAATAAAGGCTTAAAAAGTCCAGTTGTCTGAGGTCAGTCACACTGCTGCCAAGTACTTGAACCTGAAATTCAAACCTAGATCTATCTAACCCCAAAGTAAGTTCTGGGGTAAAGAGCTTGATTTTTCCCCCCAGAAACATGAAAACCTTTGAATGTTGTGACGTTAAGGAGTCACAATCAGGTGGTTTCTAGTGAGGTCACTCTGAACAATAAAGAGGATTGATGGAAGAAATGAGACCGATAAAGATTATATTCATCTAAGAGGAGAGTGAGAGTTCAAACGAAATGCAGTGGCAGAGACTGGTGTGGTAGAAAAGGATTTGAGATCATTTGGTGACCAGATATGGAGCAAGAGGGGGAAAAGAGAGGCAAAAATGGCTGCTAGGGTTCTGACTTAGGAACTAGGAAGAGCACAGTGACTTTTTCCTAGATGGTGCAGAAAGAGGAAGAGGTTTGAGGAGGGAGATCATCTGGGGCTCTGTTAATGGGAGCATGGAAGCAAAGCGCTCAAGTTGAAAGTTCAATGTAAACTTCTGTAGGCTAAGTTCATTTTGTGATATCCCATCTTATGGTTTTGAAAATAACACATACTAAATCAATTTTAAAATGTAATTGGGGAAATCACCTAATGCTGACAGTTAAGACTATAATATTTTTCATGGAGCAACTTGGAATCTATGGTTTTAGTAAATGACATGTCCTGTGTAAAATAAAACTGTTAAATGAGAACAATATCAAAATTGTTATTGGAGTACAAAGTAGTTGAAGCTGTGGGTGCAGAAGTAATTGCCTTGAGAAGATGTCTATAATAAGGAAGGAGGGAGGGAGGGAGGGAGAGGGAGAGAGGGAACTTCAAAAATAGGGAAGTTTAAATAGCATTTAAGTAAACCTGCCAAAGGGAGTAGTGGAAATCAAGGGACATGTGTATTAATCAGAAATGGCTGATCAGCTGAGTTCCATGAGGGCAGAAATCACATCTGCTTCTCTTTTCTGAAACAGAGCACCCAGCACAGTACCTAGCCAGTAGNAAATAGCATTTAAGTAAACCTGCCAAAGGGAGTAGTGGAAATCAAGGGACATGTGTATTAATCAGAAATGGCTGATCAGCTGAGTTCCATGAGGGCAGAAATCACATCTGCTTCTCTTTTCTGAAACAGAGCACCCAGCACAGTACCTAGCCAGTAGAAGCTCTATTTGTAATTTCCTAAAAAGAGTCCTCATGAGAAGAGTTGACTCATTGGAAAAGACTCTGATGCTGGGAGGGATTGGGGGCAGGAGGAGAAGGGGACGACAGAGGATAAGATGGCTGGATGGCATCACTGACTCGATGGATGTAAGTCTGAGTGAACTCCAGGAGATGGTGATGGACAGGGAGGCCTGGCGTGCTGCGATTCATGGGGTCGCAAAGAGTCGGACACAACTGAGCGACTGAACTGAACTGAACTGAAACAGAGTCCGGTGTTGTCCAGAGGGCAGGAAAGTTACAAATACCACTGACTGTGGTACATGGGTGACTGGGAATGGGTGCAAACTAGAAGGCAAGCAGTGAGTAAAAGAAAGAAATAGGAGGTGATAACTGGAGACAAAGATTTTCTTCCCAAACATTTGGCTGAGAAGAGAGACGTGCCAGTCATTACAAGGAAATGTACAGTTAATAATTTTTTTAAGATGGAAAAAATGTGAGTATATTTATATGTTAAAGGGTATGAGCCGATGGAGAAAAAAGTCTGGAGTTTGAGGTTAGAGGAGATGGGAAAATTGACAGAGCAAGGTCCTCAAGAAGGCAGAAGTGGATGTACTCCAGGGCAGGCATAGGTTAGCTTTGGATTGAGAGAAAAGCAAGGAANAAAAATGTGAGTATATTTATATGTTAAAGGGTATGAGCCGATGGAGAAAAAAGTCTGGAGTTTGAGGTTAGAGGAGATGGGAAAATTGACAGAGCAAGGTCCTCAAGAAGGCAGAAGTGGATGTACTCCAGGGCAGGCATAGGTTAGCTTTGGATTGAGAGAAAAGCAAGGAAGGAAACAGGACCTGGGTGGCAGACGCCTATTCTGGGTCTGTCAGAATAGAGACATTTCTGATAGATAAAAGATTTAGAAAGAGCTCATCTGATGATGCGAAAAAAGAGCTCTATTTTTCTCTGTTATAATAGGCTTCTGTTTGGAAAGCTACTCCAGGAAAGCGAGGATACTGTGTAAAGAAGTTTACACATTAGAAAACCTTGATATACCTAATAAAAAGCAAATGATAGCTTCCCTCAAAATGGAAAAGTTGAAAATAAATTTGAGCAAAAAACCAAGCAGCTCAGGTATAAAACAGGTATGTCACAAAAGTGGGGGATGGGAACATTTGTTCCTCCAAATAGTAAAAAGAAATAGCAACAACTTCGAAGGGGGAAGAGTTTAAAAAATTAAGAAGTGACATGTAATTGCAAAACATGTGAACTTTTACAAACCCTTTAATCACACATGAGACCAAAAGGAAAGGAAAAAAAAAAAAAAAAACCCAGAGGGAGTATTCTCCTTTGTTAAGAGAATACCAGGACGGAAAGGTCACCTCAAAAATCAAGGAAGCAAAGATAATTAATATCTAATTTAATTGTTTAAAAGATATAAGTAAGGTTTGGATACAAAAACAGGCAATATACTGAAATGTGGGAAACCATGGTAGAATAGGAAAGGATTCAAGGAAGTTAAGTTTCAGTGAACAACATCTCATTAAATACTTAGGACCTAGTGACTACATTCCATGACAATAATAATATTGTCTGAAGTCCTAGGAATGTCATCAGCTACCATTTTGGATGATTCTTATAGACTTGAGACAACGCCCAAGATTAAGTTTCAAAATAGTGCCTGCATTTAACATCAGGCACATACAAAAACAGATATGCATGACCTTGAAAATTAAAGAATTTTAAACTTGCTAAGCAGAAAAAATATTCAGAAGCACTATTATGAAAGTATTAATAGATTTGAGAATATTGTGTTTTAAAAGAACATTGGAGGGTAGTGAGAAAAAACCTTATCCTTTTATGACAGTGGCAAATCTGGGAGAGAAAAGGGAAGCAGAGGAGTAATGACATTTGAATTCAGCTAGAGTTTGATTCTGTGATAGAACCTGACATTTTGTTTTACATGGATCTGGAGTAAACGCATTCATTAAGTCAACTTATTCCTTTAATGGCTGTTCAGTACCCTGATGACTCAGAAGGTAAAGAATCTGCCTGCAATGTGGGAGACCTGGGTTTGATCCCTGGGTTGGGGCAAAGAACCTATTCCAGTATTCTTGCCTGGAGAATCCCTGTGGACAGAAGAGCCTGGCAGGCTACAATCCATGGAGTCTCAAAGAGTCAGGCACGCCCGAGCAATTAAGCACAACATCTGAACTCTTGGCCTTCCCAGGCTGCACTAGTGGTAAAGAGCCTGCCTGCCAATGCAGGATATGCAGGTTCATTCCCCGGGTCAGGAAGATACCCTGGAAGAGGGCATGGCAACTCACTCCACTATTCCTGCCTGGAGAATCCTGTGGACAGAGGAGCCTGGCGGGCTACAGTCCATATGGTCCCACAGAGTGAGATACAATTGAAGAGATAGCATGCGCACTCCTGAGCCCTTACTATAGGCCACACTTTTTAGGTTCAGGTTTAGGTTGCTTTGATCAAGAGAAACAAGGTCCCTGTTCTCATGAAATTTATCTTCTAATATGAGAGTCCACAAACCAGTCTTATCCATCACCCCTCAAACTCATGGCCCAGGATGTCTATTTATCTCCAGTTATGGCTTCCCTGGTGGCTCAGAGGTTAAAGCGTCTGCCTCCAATGTGAGAGACCCGGGTTCGATCCCTGGGTCGGGAAGATCCCCTGGAGAAGGAAATGGCAGTCCACTCCAGTATTCTTGCCTGGAGAATCCCATGGACGGAGAAGCCTAATAGGTTATAGTCCACGGGGTCGCAAAGAGTTGGACACGACTGAGTGACTTCACCTTCACCTTCACCTATTGTGTCTTCATTCTAGACAGTCAGGTGGAGGAAGAGAAGGGAGATTTTTTTCAGAAATCCACATAGCACAGTGCTTACATATCATTGGCTTAAAGCTTAGTTCCATAGCCATACATAGCTGCAAGGGAGGCTCAGAAAATGTAATTATATAGCTGAGTAACTAATGCAGAAGGAAGAACTTGAAACTGGATACTGGAAACACTCTGTAAGGAACAATTTGTAAAGAAAGATTAGGGAAATTTCAACTTAAAGCAAGAATGATCATGATAAAATTTCATAGCCTTTTGCAAGCATATTTGAAAAAGTTATACAAGGAGTTCTGTAGATCTTTTCTTAAGCTAAAAGGACAAAAAAAAAAAAGTGGAGAAAGAAAAACTATAGAATGAAACTAGGTCAGATGCAAGAAAGAGTCTACAATGGTCAAGTAAACAGGATTATATACTATATGCGTGTTGTGAGTAATTGGATTCTATCCTGAGTATTACAACTAGTTGGTCTTACAGAAGAGGATTTTGTGGGTAACAGGTACATTTTTTTTCTGGATGTAGAGTCTACCCTTATCATCATAGTCTCAGTGGCATATGTGAACAAAAAAGTTGAGAATTACTATTATACCTGATTTCATGTGGAACAACTTGCCTTCTCTCATTCCCAACTTCAGAACATTATAATCCAGATTTTGGAGTAAGTGGGGCCTTAGACAGTACTGGGAGTCATATTGTAATAAACTACCCTGTGTCTCTTCCAGCTGTCTTCCTTCCCTACTCCTTCTGAACTGTTCTCCCACCTTCTTTGTTTTCTCACACCATCTAGGTTTCCTTCTGCCAAGTGAGTCTGTTGAGATGAGAATGCGAATTTAGTCAAAATGATACTCTAAAAAAATGAAAAAATTGTTAGTTTATCATACCATCAGGTCAATGAATGCTCACTGGACAAACCACTGTGGCTACAATCCCAAATATTGAGGCATTTTCTCAGACAAGTTCTAGGAAAAGTCTGCAGTTCTAGAAGAGTCGAGGCGTTTCCGTCCGCCTTCTTCGGGCCATTATTTTTCTCCGCCATTTAATGGTTTATTTACTTCCAGTTCCATTTGTCTAAGTATGATAGGAAATGTAAAATCCTTCTCAGCCCACCAGTGCTTCCTCTGATCACCTCCAAGTGAAGGTAGAGGAGCCGTTGTCTTCTGGAAGTGCCTTGTTCAGGCTGCTGGTTTTCTAAAGCAGGTGCCAGCTCTGCTCCCAGCTCCAAAGACTGTAACAGTATGTGGTCTATACTTCACCAGTCTCATAAGAGAGCTCCTCCCCAGGAAATAACTCACTGCCAAATCCACTTAGAACAAGGCAGAATGTTTTTTAAAAACACACACATTAGACGCTTTCAGTTGTTTGTTCTTAATCATGCCAACGCTCCTCTCCCCCAAGAATTTCCAAATTTCACTATTTCCACTTGTATCCTTTGTGTGTTATCTTAGGGAATTTAAGATGTTTATTCTCTCCACTTCCATTTAATTTTACACTCTTAAGATGGAATTCTTGGCCAAGTTGCCTTATTGAAGTTAGAACTGTTTTCTTGCAGTGAGTGGTTCACCATGTTCCCCTCAGTTTTTCCTAGCCTTTTTGACAACGGCCTCCTGAAACAAAGCTGGTAATAGAAACACTGCAGAGAAAGGAGTTTCATTAAACTCAGCAGTAGGGAAAAGTTTGAAGATGTCTTTTTCACCAAGTTTGTCTACTAGAAACAAAGCTCATGGATTTTTAGGACATGAAATTTTTCTCATATAATCAGTTTTTATCCTCATAGCATGGCATTCACCCTGAAGTACTTCTAGAACTTTCCTATCAACAGGGATTGAGACAGCAAACTGGAAGGAGATAGGGGCCAGGGAACTTAAGAGTCAGATTTGAATAGACAGCACACTTGAAAAAAAAAAAAAAAAAAACCGATAACACAGGTTACATTGGGGATGGGGTGCGGAGGGGGGCTAAAGCCTTGTCCCCTCTGGTGAGTAAGTTTAGCTTATGTAGGGCATTTGTTTGACAAGCCTAGGTTGAGTAAGGCCATACACCCCATGAGCTGTGTTTTTCCAGTCATACTTACCATGCAGATAAAATCAAATACTCATCTGAAAGTAATACTCTGGTTATGCAATCAATGCTTTGCCCAGGAGAGGCAAGGAAAAATCAAGACCACAGGAGCAGCTGAAGCTACTGTCCAAAAATGAATCCACTGCTCTTTGTAGTCATAGAATTTGCCCAGTCCCACCTTGGCCATCTGGTAAACCACTACTCATTCTTTTGAGGCTTATCTCAAGCAGAACCTCCTCTGCAGTGCTCTCTGACTCTTAAAGCTATGAAACTGCATCTTCAGTGCAATCAGTTCCTTCTCTAAAGCAGCCTTGTATCCCGTAGTATGATAATTGCTTGACATCCTCGTTAAACTAGCCAATCCCCTGAGGACAGAGCTATTTTATTCAGCTTTTTGGTATCCCCAGCACAAAGTATAATGCCTGGCTTGCAACAGTCTCAATATGTTTTTTCTTGAATGAATAACTGAATGATAAAAGTTGGAAAAATGAAAAAGAGTTGGACTGAGAGTACCAGCAAGCACAGTTTGAGAACTGATACAATTATTCTTTACTTTTCCGCCTTCTCTTTTTTTTTTCTTTTTTTTGTGCCTCTGCTTCTAGTTTCTGTTCCCCTACAGCATTTTTTAAAAACAATAGTCATTTTCTAATGGCATAGATGGCTATCTTTACAAGGTAAAAATAGAGATACAGACATAGAGAACAAATGTAGGGACACCAAGGGGGAAGGGGAGGTGGTGGGATGGACTGGGAGATTGGGACTGACATATATACACCACTACGTGTAAAATAGATAACTAATGAGAACCCACTGTATAGCTCAGGGAAATCTACTCAATGCTCTGTGGTGGCCTAAATGGGAAGGCAGTCCAAAAACGAGGGGATACATATATGCATATAACTGATTTACTTTTCTGTACAGTAAAACTAACATAACATTGTAAAGCAACTGTACTCCAATAAAAATCTATTCAAAAAATAGTCATTTTCTAATGCTCACAATTTTGTGGGTCCCCCTGGTGGCTCAGAGGTTAAGGCGTCTGCCTCTAATGCAGGAGACCTGGGTTCGATCCCTGGGTCGGGAAGATCCCCTGGAGAAGGAAATGGCAACCCACTCCAGTATTCTTGCTTGGAGAATCTCATGGACTGAGGAGCTTGGTGGGCTGCAGTCCATGGGGTCACAAAGAGTCGGACACGACTGAGTGACTTTATTACTTATGGGCAGGGCACAGTGGGGACCACTCCTCTCTGACCCGGAACAGTTCGGGGCTCTTCTGGAGTGGATCTAGCAACTGGATATGGTTCGTGCAGGGCCACACAGCTGGAGTGTCTGTTCTGGCTGTCCGCTGGGTTCTTCTCTCTCCTGTCAGGTGCCCAGTCTATGAAGGCTGGGACATCTGGAACTAGCTGGACATCCATCAGCACGTGGTGGTCTCAGGAGAGTCAGACTTCTTACTGGATGCAGGTATGTAATCCCAGTGTATTTTGCTTCCCTAGAAAGCGTATTAATCTAAAAATATGGAGGAGGAAGGGAAGGGTATGGTGAGCAACATTCCTTAAATCAGAGAGAGAGAAAAAAAAAAAAACAACCTCAAAGTTAACTTATTCACCAAAGTTCATCAACCTCTGAAGTTCATCCAGACCATCACCTTATAATGTATTATGCTAAACTTACACTGTAACCAAATCTAAGTCTTATGCACTACCTGCCATTCAAACAATTCCTTTCCCTGCTTGGTCTGTGAGTTTTTCGGCAGCTAGAAAGAACACAGATTTGTGCAGAAACAAATCTGCCAGAGGTGTGTTCATCTTGTGATGTCTCACCTGATGTGCTTGAAATCAGCTTGGTGGTGGTGGTTAGTCGCTCAGTCGTGTCCAACTCTTGCGATCCTGTGGACTGTAGTCCGCCAGTCTCCTCTGTCCATGGGATTCTTCAGGCAAGTACTGGAGTGGGTATCCATTTCCTTCTCCAGGGGATCTTTCTGACCCAGGGATCGAACCTGGGTCTCCTGGATTGCAGGCAGATTCTTTCTTGAAAGCAACATATAGTGCATTAAACAGAGACGAGTAGTAGGAGAAATTTCCTAAAGTTTATCTGCTAAGAATATCTTATTTTTCTAGCGATTACTTTGACAGAGGAACTTAGAATCTATGGTTTCAGCAAAAAAGAAAAAAAAGAAGTGTCCTGTAAAATGAAACCACCGATGAAAACAAAGCTCCAAACACTATTATTGCTGCCACTTTTTTTCCCTTTACTTACTTCTGACTGTGCTGGATCTTGACTGCTGTGCAGGCGTTCTATAGTCATGGCTAAGAGGGCTGCTCTTCGCTGTGGTGCTTGGGGTTCTCTATGTGGTGCCTTCTCTTGTCGTGGCGCACAAGCTCTAGGCGCGTGGGGTTCAGTAGCTGTGGCTCCCCTGCTGTAGAGTACAGGCTCAATAGTTGTGGCACACACGCTTAGTTGCCCCATGGCATGTGGTATCCTCTGGGGCCAGGGATCAAACTCCTGTCTTGTGCATTGGCAGGTGGACTCTTTAACACTGAGCCACCACCAGGGAAGCTCTACAGCTGCTACATTTAACTAGCGATTTCCATGTGAATGTATACTGTGAAGTGTTTGATATGCAGAAACAAATATCCACAAACCACCCCCATAATACAGTAATATGAAGGTCCTTCAGGGAAACTCTCCACTTGGGACCAATGGCCCATCTGATTCTATCTCATAAGGATCTTCCCTTCTCCAGGGAAGTAGGTGGAATGAACACGCTATTTGCTATTGCCTGTTTTTGAAACAAGGTGTATGCCAAGGTCTGTGTGCCCTTTCCCAGAAGCATCAGGGGAGGAGTTTGCAACATCTGCAAATTCTGTTTAGCCCTCTTTTAGGTAGAAATCCTGCTTTGCTGGCATTTTATGTTTCTATAAAAGAATAGGAAGAAACTTGCCCCTCAGGGTCTTCAACAAGATAAGGTTGTGTCTAGGTAGCAATTGTAATGAAGTATCTACTGAGGAGAAATAAATAAATAGGATCAGAAAAATACACATTCCCTATCTTAGAGTCACAAAGAATCAGACACAATTGAGTGACTGAACACACACACACACACACACACACACACAGAGGTATCCTTACAGGGCCTTGACTGAGGGCCAAACAATCACAGAAAGAGCAATGCTCATTCTGAGACTCAGGACAATTTAGATAATTAATTATAACTAAGTAGCAATTAATAATGATTTGAATAATTGAAGGTTCCCCACCTTCAGTCTGTGGGCTGGGAGCAGTGCCATGCTGAGCCATAATGGAGCCTGAAACAAAGGGGGAATTATTAATGCTTATCTGTCTCTATTAAAGTTGTTGACATTTTGTTCATTATAGATTTTTAAACGTAGATTTATTGAAAATATTCCTTCCGAATATCATTTCTCCTGATCAGTTTTGAGGTCCCCTTAAAACTTCGGCACTTGCAGCAAGTGCCTCATTACTTCCTGCTGCCTGTCCCTGCCCAGGCCCAGAAGCAATGCATGGGGTACTCTGGATGTTGCCTGGCCTGTTCTCGACCAGAGTCTAAAGAAGAGTCAGATCCTTGGAATGGTCCTTGAGCTTTGTGTCTAATCACTGAGCTCAAAAGAATCAAATTCCAGCCTGGGCCAGAGATGGAAGGCAACCCTAAACCCCGTGTATACCGCTGTTAGCCCATTGTACAGACAAGAAACTGAGACTCAGTACAACTGGCAAGTACGCTTGAGAAGACAAATCTAGAAAGTGGCGCATGAGGGCTTGAATTCAGGCTGGGCAGATTCCATGGGCTGTGCTCTCAGTCGCTGGGCTCCAAGAGATTGCCCATTCACTGCATTTCCTACCACTCCCCAGTGAGAAGGACAAATAATGTATTTTTTCCTCTCTTAACATAACAGTTAAAAGTTATGGGAAAATATGTTCTATTAACTTTTGATAAATGTATTGTCTTTTTCCTCTTACAGAGGTAATACATATTCACTAAAGAGAAATTAGAAAATACACACATATGAGAAATCAAAATCTCACCTCCAGAGCCACCCACTATTAGTATTTTGTTGCGTATCTCTCCAAGATTTATTTTTGTTCTCTAAGCTTTCTTTTAATAAAGATAAATTATGTGTGTATGATTTTAAAATGAAACCATGCTAAGCAGGCAGCTTTTTGAAGTGTGCTTTCTTCATTTAACATACCTTGAGCATCATTCTCTGTCATTGTTTTTTGCAGAGTAATTTGTAATGTCTTCATAATACACATTCATCCTTTCATGAATATTTATTGGGGACCTGCTACTTTCCGACTAGGCACTAGAGACACATCGATTAACAAAACAAAGAATTTGGCCCTCTAGGGTTGACACTGAGGTAGAAGATGACCTTAAAAAAAAAAAAAAAGAACAATAAATGTATGCTACTTAATAAGGACACTATTTTGGATGTATCAGGGAGTCTTCCATGATAAGGGGCTTGGGTGGATGCATACTAAGTCACTTCAGTCCTGTCTGACTCTGTGATCCCAGGGAGTGTAGTCCCCTAGGCTCCTCTGTCCATGGGATTCTCCAGAAAAGAATATTGGACTGGGTTGCCATTCCCTCCTCCAGGGGATCTTCTTGACCTAGTGATCAAACTTAATGTCTCGGACATCTGCATTGGCAGACGGGTCCTTTACCACTAGCGCCACCTGGGAAGCCCACGTATTTGCTTATTAAAGAACAACAACCACAACCACGGGGTGAAATGCTTCTGGTTGTATATTCTTATCCTGCATTGCAGGCAGATTCTTTAATGTTCAACCACCAGTGAAGCCCATTATGGGCTTAACTGTCCCCCTAAAATCTGTACGTTGAAGTCCCGACTGCCAGTACCTCAAAACGTGACCATATTTAGAGATAGGGTCTTTAGAGTGCTGATGAGCCAAGATGAGATCACCAGGGTAACCCCTGATCCATCATGACTGGGATCTTTTCAAGAAGAGGAAATTTGGACACCGACACATAGGAGGAGGACAGTGGGAGAAGCTGGCCACATGTAAGCCAAGGAGAGAGAACAGGAGCTGATCCCTCCCTCACAGCTCCCAGAAGAAACCAACCTGCTGGCACCTTCATCTTAGACTTTCAGCCTCCAGAATGGTGAGGAAACCAATTTCCATGACTTAAGCCACCCAGTCTGTGGTATTTTGTCATGGCTGCCCCCAGGAAACTAATAAACTTGGAGAAAGAGGACAGAATGAAGTGGGAGAGTATGAGCCCTGTGAAGTCTGGGGACCACAAGGGCCAAGGCTTGGGAGCTTGCTGCTAAGTCACTTCAGTCGTGTCCGACTCTGTGTGACCCCATAGACGGCAGCCCCCCAGGCTCCCCCATCCCTGGGATTCTCCAGGCAAGAATACTGGAGTGGGTTGCCATTTCCTTCTCCAATGCATGAAAGAGAAAAGTGAAAGTGAAGTTGCTCAGTCTGTCCGACTGTTAGCGACCCCACGGACTGCAGCCCACCAGGCTACTCTGTCCATTGGATTTTCCAGGCAAGAGTACTGGGGTGGGGTGCCATTGCCTTCCCCGGCTTGGGAGCTTGAGTTAGAGAAAAGCAAAGGCGTTTGGGGTCCTGAGGGAGGCTGAGGGGAGAAAGGAGGTCAGAAGAGGAAGCAGGGCCCCGCTGGGTCCTAAAGCACCCCGCAGACCTCAGAAAGAACTTCAGATTATACTTTGGGGAAGCAGGAAGCACTGGAGGACAGTTGGACCTGACATTTTAACAAAGGTCCTTGGCTCCTGAGTAGAGCCCCCAGATAAGATGTATCAAAAAGTTTATAACGCTTTTATTTTTTTAAGTTTTTTTTGTGGACCGTTTTAAAAGTCTTTATTGAATTTGTTGCAATATTGCTTCTTTTCATGTTTTGGTTTTTTGGCCCCTAGGCATTGTGGGATCTTCGCTCCAACCGCTAAGGATGGAACCCTTGCCCCCTGTCTTGGAAGGCAAAATCTTAACCATTGGACCACTAGGGATGTCCTTGTAATCCTTTTATGAGTACATAAAATGATTTATCAAGGCGTCTTAGTAAGAGGAATGAGAAGCATGGGGAGGAGCTTCTTGGACACTGGTCCCAAGCCCTAAACCTTTGCACCCCGCAGCACCTCACTCCCCAATCTGACAAACTGTATCAACTGTCATTCTAAACCAGCCTCAGATTTTGCCATGAGTCCTTCTCTACAGGGTCATAGTGTGGGGCCTCTCCTCCCCCAGGCTGAGGCCAACTGGTTGCTGGTTGCTTCCTTCACTGATGTCTGTTCCTGCTCACCGGGTCTCACACCCAGGATCCCAATCCTCAGGCTGCCTCCACCAACTCAAACCTCTTAGCTCATGGGCACCAACTGCCATCTGCTAAGATTCCATCTTACTCTTCTCTCTGTCTCTCTTCCTCCTTCTTCTTTCCCTCATTTCTAGTTTTTTTCTGGGAAAAGGAGACAGGGAAGCCACCTCTGATATCTGCAAATGAAATTTCACAGAAGTGGACAATCGCCAGGTGAAGTCACAGCTACACAACCCAGTTGGAAACTTCGGGCCTTTCTAACAAACCAGAGGTAACAGCTGCAAGAGCAATACCAGTACAGGTTGGACCGAACTTTGATCAGTGTGCTGAGCACTCTCAGGTTTTCATCAGTTCCCAGACTCCTCTTATACTACTGAGGGGTGCTCTCTCATAGAAAAAGCCCCCATCAGTAACTTCCTTTAAGAACATGTGTGTTTATTGTTGCCTTCTGCTCAAAGTCTTTCCATATACTCCACTGCCTCCCACCCAAGGCCTGTTGACTCCATCAGTGTACACTTGTCATTCTGTTTTGGCTACATTTTGACTGTTATTCGTTGAAAATAAAGGCTCAAACAAATCACCTTTCTTAAAGCACAATAAATGCATAAAACTGGAAAAAAAACAGATTCTATTAGTGTGCCTGTGCAGCCCAGACTTGAAGGTTAATCTCTTTGACCACAGGAGAGAGTTGACATTAACAAGTGGATATATAAGCTGGATATTCACCAGTGCAGATGCCCTAGGCCTGTAGGGAAGGGAAACACCAGGAGGGTCACTGGCCCTGGTCTTCTCTGTCACAAAGAGCCTCAATGCCATTCAGTCGTACCTATGATTACAGAGAAGCATTGGCAGGTTTGAAGAAAGAAGACGTAACTGCTCAACCTACCTCTGTGTCTCATTACTGGGCCACATCTGTTGTGTATCATGAATCAATATTTTTAATAAATCCCCTAATAACTCCTTTAATCATCTTGGGAATGGCATAATTATATTGAACTGAATAAATACACAGGAGCATGTGTGGTTTGAAACAGATCACTCCTTAGATACTGACTTTCAAAATATATCACAACTTTTGTAACTCTGTTTTGCTTTTCTTTTCCTTCTTTTTCTTTCTTTTTTATTTTGTTTTGATTTAATATGGAAGTGGCCTGTGCCTGTCTTGACCTCTGACAGGCCCCATGAAAACCTGAAACCAAGGCAAGGTGACAAAGTCTGGTCCTTCAGCACTAAGGGCCTCCTCATGTTACTTCTTTACTTAGAAAAATAAAACATTATCACAGAAGACCCAGAGCCACAAATATTCTTCCCAGGAGAATTTGTTTCCAGAATTCTTAGCTTTTTAGTTAAGTTTAGCCATCAGGGAATTGTCTAGACTGGAAATATCTGGGCAAGACCAGAACAAAATCTCAAGTGTGTATCCATCTCCTCCAAGTTGAGTTAGAATCAGATATGCCTTTGGGAGGAAGCAGGCAAGGGAACTCTTCCTACCACATACAGTCACCTCAGAATCAGATGGAAGGCAAGTAAACAGTTACATGTCTGTTCATGTATCTTACCAGAGTCCCTTTCTACTTTTTTGAGCAAAATAGCAAAAAGTATCTAATACATATCATTAAATATGTTTGCAAAACTATAATCTTTGTAACTACCATTGCTAACCAGACACTAACATGTCTTTATGCTCAGTATTAGAAATGCCAGCATGAAACTTTTTAGCAACTCCTTCTATTTCATAATGATACTGGGTCATCTTGAGTGTGAGGGATCATGACACCGTCTGTATGTAGTTTTAGATTCCCTAGTGATGCCAAATATATTCATGTCAACAGATACCATTCCAAAATACCCAAGTTCAATTTAGCTGAATACCAGAGGACTGACTCGAATTACTGTGGAGGAAATAAATATATCTTTAACTCAGATGGCTAAACATTAAAAACTCAGAAAATCTATCTTGCAAAGAGCTGGAAAGTAGTAAAGTAAGACCTTTCCAGGAAGGCCAATCAATTTTGTTCTTTCCTTAACTATATTATTATAACCATTTTCATTCACATCTTTTCTTAGCCATATTGAAAAACTGCTTTTTTTTTTTTTTACTAATTTATGATAGCACCTCAGTTCAGTTCAATCGCTCAGTCGTGTTTGATTCTTTGTGACCCCATGAACCGCAGCACACCAGGCCTCCCTGTCCATCACCAATTGCTTTTTTTAACTAACTTATGATAACACCTAATTCAGTTCAATTCAGTTGCTCAGTCGTGTCTGAGTCTTTGTGACCCCATGAACCGCAGCACGCCAGGCCTCCCTGTCCATTACCAACTCCCGGAGTCCACCCAAACTCATGTCCATTGAGCCGGTGATGCTATCCAACCAACTCATTAATTAATGAATGAATAATAAATTATTAATGAATTAATTATGAATAATATATCATTAGAAATGTAAAAATCTGTTTTATACTACTCGATACAGTGGTGGTGATGGTAGTTTAGTAACTAAGTTGTGTCCAACTTTTGTGACCCCATGGACTGTAGCCTGCCAGGCTCCTCTGTCCATAGAATTCTCCAGGGGAGAATACTGGAATGGGTTGCCATTTCCTTCTCCAATGTACTCAATATAGTACAATACCAATAATCATAGTAATAATAATCATTGAAGTAATATGCAACTCTGATTGAATACTTAGCACGAGCTAGAAGCTTTGATAAGTACCTTTATGGATGGCTTTATATTAACCTTCCAACAACCTTGATAGATATAGGTAAAATAATCTACTAATTCTTACTGTGTATGTGTGAGTGTGTGTATGCACGTGTGCATGCACGCGCACACAGGTGTGCACACACTCAAACATATTCTACGCTTTGTGACACTTTGGATGGTAGCCTGCCAGGCTTCTCTGTCCATGAGATTTTCCAGGCAAGAATACTTGAGTGGATTGCCATTTCCTCCTCCAGGAGATCTTCCCAACCCAGGGATCAAACTCATGTCTCCTGTGTCTCCTGCATTGCAGACAGATTCTTTACCTGCTGAGCCACCAGGGGCTCACTGCAATGAATAGCTGAGTTTTATTGAGAATTTATGGTGTGTCAGGCACTGTACATGTGTTAGGTGTTAGTTGCTCAGTCTTATCTGACTCTTTGCGACCCAGTGGACTGTAGCTTTCCGGGCTCCTCTGTCCATGGGATTTCCAGGTAAGAATACTGGAGTGGATTCCCATTTCCTCCTCCAGGGGACTTTTCCAACCCAAGATTTGAGCCCAGGTCTCCCACATTACAGGCAGATTCTCTACTGTCAGCCACCAGGGAAGTTCATTTCTCACAGTTTCCCACAAAGCACCTCATGGGGAAACTGAGGTACAGAGCTGAAGTGATGCGCCCAGGGCTACTAAGCTGTGGGTGACATAACCAAGCCTCCAACTCCATCTGTCTAGAAGCAGCTCTTCCTTACTAAGCAGCTGCTCAGCACCTGCTATATTTTCTTTGAACTTCTTGTGTGCCAGCCACTGTATCAAATGGTCTTCATGTGTTAACTGTCTCTCCTTGAGGAGCTCATTGTTTGCTCATTTTTCAGATGAAGAAAGGAAGGCACTTGCTCAGGGCTTAAAACCCAGGCTTAACTGACTCGCAAGGAAAGTGCTGGCCCCAGAAACAGAAAGTAAAGAGGCTGTCATCTTCAGCAGCCAGTGCCCCATAGCACCCGTCAGTCTCGAGTTAAGCCGGACTTTTTATGGACATGCTTAGGCTGAGAGACACAGGGTCAGAATCTACCCTCATGGGTCCCGATTCCACTCCTTTCTCAGATTTTTTGAGTTGGTTGTTTAGGCCAGTGGGTTTGAAAAGATTCAAGTCACAGGTGGGGAGTAGAAACACGAGCGAAACTATTCTTGTCGAGTGGAAACCTTGGGCTTGTAGTTTTTCCTGTTATTCATTTTGAGCTTCCTCTTCCTTACCATTGAACATTGTTTGAGGAAATATTTCAGTACTAAATTGCAGTAATTTCTATTTTCTTAAATTTCTTCTGACATAGGTTCATAGCCTCAAGCTATTTTTTGTTTAATATCGTGTGCTTTTCTACCGTATGTATTCTTATATGGCTGTATTCCAAATCAACTCCAAGCTACATGTATTCAAGGTCTATATCTTACTCATGCTTTTAATCCTTATAGAACTTCACATCTTATATTGCACAAAGTGGGTGTTTGAGAAATATTTGGTAATCAATATGAGCAGCATATTTGGAACTTCCTTATGCCACCTAAAACTATCCTAAAGGGCAAGCATCTACTTTCCCAGCACATAAAATCACATATATAAAGATACAGAATCCATCTTTTTGATACATAGCTTTAGACAGCCACTGTTCAAAAATTTGGTGATGGTTCCAGCTCAGCCTGGTGCACTGTGAAAAAGACACTTCCCTTGCAAAAAGGTGTTTCACTTTCCTGAACTGTGTGCAGAATTGTCACTTTTCTTTGTTTCTTCAGAAATGAGTCCCTTCGTACAATAAACTGTTGCCATTTCTTCTCTCTGAAGTCATCTCAGTCTGTAATATCTAATAGATAAATATATATTCACAAATTGAAGTAATATAAAAATATTGTTTTTACATATAGATAGATACATAGATGTGTGCATGCTAAGTAGCTCCAGTCTTGTCCGACTCTTTGCAACCCCATGGACTGTAGCCCACCGGGCTCCTCCGTCCATGGGATTCTCCAGGCAAGAGTACTGGAGGGGGCTGCCATGCCTCCTCCAGGGGATCTTAATGACCCAGGGATCGAATCCAGGTCTGCTGTGGCTCCTGCATTGCAGGTGGGATTCTTTACCACTGAGCCACCAGGGAAACCCAGATGCATAGACAGATAGACACAAATAGACTCCCAGAGCTTGAGTCCTCAGCCAGAGCTCACTGTGAACGGCACCCCCTAGGAATAGTCAGTGCACAAATGCATAACTACGTGCAGTGCCCTTGAAGTTAGAGCTCTGTGCTAGAAGAATTCTGGCTTCCCTGATGGCTCAGCGAGTAAAGAGAATCCTCCTGTAATGCAGGATACACAAGAAACATGAATTGAATCTCTGGCTGGGGAGGGTCCTCTGGAGAAGAAAATAGCAAGTCACTCCAGTATTCTTGCCTGAGAAAGTCCATGGACAGAGGAACCTGCTGGGCTACAATCCATAGCATCCCCCAAAATCAAACACAACTGACCAACTAAACACTAGAAAAATCCAGCACTAGAGCAGAGGATTTAATAATAGGAATTTACTGTCTTTTGATTCTTTGCCCCTACTCTATCTACATAATCCTTTACCTTATTTCCAGATTTTAGCATTCTGACTTTTAAATTCTTTTCCTTGCAATGCAGAACCTGAGCAGACAAGCAAAACAATATATCTACCTATGTTTAAGACAGACATTCAGGTGTTGGCCTATTTGAAAGAGGTTCAACTTAATTTTTTTAATTTGGATTTTTCAGGAAGTTCTTGCTCTGGGATAAATTTGATTCATTTTATTACATTAGGTTAGTGTTGCTTCTCTGAGTTGAAATGTAATGAAAAGCTTAGAGTTTATATATGTGGCTCTGATGGGTGTATGCTTCAGATGAACAGAGATCTTGATAAGCTAATATCATTTTTGAATGTAGCTACAAAAATTTTCATCAAATCCTATGGTTTTGATGGGAGAAATTCTGGGAAGGAACTAATCTAATTTACTTGTTGTAGTACAGATATATTCTAAAGATTGGGGTTCCCAGGTGGCACAGTGGTAAAGAATTCACCTGCCAATGTAGGAGACACAGGAGACTTGGGTTCAAGTCCTGGGTGGGGAAGATCCCCTAGAGTATGAAATGGCAACTCATTCCAGTATTCTTGCCTGGAAAATTCCATGGGCAGGGGAACCTGGTGGGCTACAGTTCACGGGGCTGCAAAGAGTTGAACATGACTGAGCAACTGAGCAAATGTTCTTCTAACTGGAGTTTTCTCTTTGCTGGCTTAGATGCAAAGAAGTAGGTGAATTCCCTTATACATCCTCTTTCCTACT
The DNA here is from genome assembly GCA_006410675.1 of Oreotragus oreotragus. Lineage (NCBI taxonomy): Eukaryota > Metazoa > Chordata > Mammalia > Artiodactyla > Bovidae > Oreotragus > Oreotragus oreotragus. The sequence continues at coordinate 76,352 of SJYX01004661.1, forward strand.
TTGTCCTTTTACACACACACACACATACACACACACTTGCACATACAATTGCCAAATTTTCTACAGTGCATGTGATAATTTTGACAATTAGGAAAAAAAAGATAGTAATTAAGTGTATGGTTATCTGGCATACAGTAGATATTCAATAAGTTTTGTTGAATGTAAAAAATACATTTGAAAACATGAATTATGAAATTAAGACTTGTCCCTTGATTCAAAAAAATCATAGATATAGCCTCAGGACATAACCCCATAAAGCAAGATTCATGCACAAATGTTTATTGGAGAGTTATAGCAATAAATTGGAAGGAATCTAACAGGGTAATAATAAGAAAATTACAAAGTAAATGGTATGTCCATGAGGAAATATTATGCTAGTCTTTAAGCTATATTTATAACAACTTTAAAGAACATGCACAAATGCTTATGATATAATGTTTAATTTATAAAACCAAGGGCCTGCTAGGTTATATTTCAGTACAAATATTTTCAGGGTAGTGAGACTATTAAAATGTGGTGGGTTTTTTTTTTTTTGCCTCTTTTCCATATTTCAGAATTTATTTCAAATATGAAGATGAATTGTTCTGTGATAGTGAGAAAAGAGTTAAAAACTAGAAAAACTTTTAAATGAAAGAAAATTGATTCATACACCAACTCAAAAATCAATGAAAAGCTTATGTAATTATAATCTAAACTAAACCTATTTGATGATTTTAATATAATTCTATGAGAGTCACACAATTAAGCTTCTGTTATCCCTGTAGGTAATCTATTCTGAAGTATAATGATCAAACTATGTCAAATTTACTCTTAATTTTCTGGCTTCCATTTGGATCCCTTATGACCTAGTGACTTTATAGGAATATGTGTGCTTATATCACATTCTAACATTTATTTTAGTAAATAATCTATCATCTCATCTTCTTTCCTTGATTATTTTATTCTCTGTTATCTCAAATTCCTTGAGTGCTAATTCTCCCATTTATTGTTTCCCAACTCTCTCCTTTGTCAACAAAGTTCTGCCTAGTCAAAGCTATGGTTTTTCCAGTAGTCATGCAAGGATGTGAGAGTTGGACTATAAAGAAAGCTGAGTGCCTAAGAACTGATGCTTTTGAACTGTGGTGTTGGAGAAGACTCTTGAGAGTCACTTGGACTGCAAGGAGATCCAACCAGTAAATCCTAAAGGAAATCAGTCCTGAATATTCATTGGAAGGACTGATGCTGAAGCTGAAACCCCAATACTTTGGCCACCGGATGTGAAGAGCTGACTGTTTAGAAAAGACCCTGATGCTAGGAAAGATTGAAGGTGGGAGGAGAAGGGGGTGACATCAACTTTATGTCAGAGAAAGGTAGATGGCATCACCGATTTGATAGACATGAGTTTGAGTAAGCTCCGGGAGTTGATGGACAGGGAAGCCTGGCATGCTGCAGTCCGTGGGGTTGCAAAGAGTCAGACATGACTGAGCGACTGAATTGAACTGACTGACTCCCCCTTACAGTGGATCATTTCCTCATGTAATCTGTAATTTTTAATTGTGAGCATGTCTTTAGCAGGTACATTGGTTCTTTAGATGTTCCACATGCTTTACATTATAAAAGTGCCTCAAAGAAAGATTTTGCATTTGCTTCCGGTCTAGCTCTCAGAGATTCCATCCCACTCATGATACATTTTCATACTGGTTTCTGGGCTTGGGATTCTCATACCTCATGGACAATATCAATTCAGATCTTACATCTCTGCTTGGGGTTTTAATCTCTCAGTGGAGACTCCTCTTTATGCACAAAGTGCCAAGGGCACTAGCTTCCTTGAGGCCACTGGTATGTTGTGTCTAATACTCTCTTCAGAGAGGGACCAGACCTCTAGGACTCTGCTCTGAAGCAGCAATCTGGGTTCCAGTTCCCCACCTGGTGTGAGCCCTCAGCCATGACCTTTATTCCTATATGGTTGCTAAGATGCCAGCCCACAGCCATTAGGACATGTGTCTGGCCTCGGTGCCCCAGGGGCTTGGATGTCATCCCATACACATATTGTTCTAGTTTTGATTTCTGTCTTCTGTTCTGATGCCTCAGCATTTCCTTTTCAAGCTTATATGTATTTTAAATTTTTTTTGCATCTTATCCAGAAGTCCTATGGTTTGTAAGAGTTCTGTGGGATTCTTAGAACTCTAAAAGGGGAAGACTTGTCTCAACTGGATCTCTCAAGAGATTTTCTGGACAAGATCATCTCAGATTATTAAATTAACACACCTGGTGCATCGCCCTCATTTTGAGGAAAGTCACTAGAGATTCGTCATTAACAACAGAGCATCTAACTTTTTCAATTTTCACAGCTCTTCGTGTATGATCACATGACCCTAATTTCCTTAAATTCTTTCAGTTCAGTTCAGTCGCTCAGTCATGTCTGACTCTTTGTGACCCCATGGACTGCAGCACGTCAAGCTTCCTTGTCCATCACTAACTCCCGAAGCTTGCTCAGATTCATGTCCATCGAGTTTAATTTCTTTAGTAGGTAGGAATGCTCTAAGTATGTCACTTTTGTATATTGAAGTAGGCAAAAAAAGCTAAGAAATTACTCTGGACTGTATTCACCGTTGTCTTAGGCATCATCTGAAGACACCCTCAGCACCAAACCATGGTTAAGGTAATTCTTTAAAACTAAATAATAACCAGAAGAAAACTGCTGCTGCTAAGTCATTTCAGTCGTGTCCGACTCTGTGTGATCCCATAGACGGCAGCCCACCAGGCTCCCCCATCCCTGGGGTTCTCCAGGCAAAAATACTGGAGTGGGTTGCCATTTCCTGCTCCAATGCATGAAAGAGAAAAGTGAAAGTGAAGTCGCTCAGTCTGTCCGACTGTTAGCGACCCCATGGACTGCAGCCCACCAGGCTACTCCGTCCATTGGATTTTCCAGGCAAGAGTACTGGGGTGGGGTGCCATTGCCTTCCCCGAGAAGAAAACTAGATATACTTTTTTGTGTCTTTCCCAAGATTTTTCTTATGATAAATTCCAAAGTGAAGTTTCATCCAAATTAAACATAATTGGTTAAGTATATGCTATAGTTGCTCAGTTACCATAATAGGAAAGTGATTTGCACTTCTTCCCTCACCACAGGTCTAGTCCTGAGCGTAGGCAAAGAGCCCCAAAGAGGAAAATGAAAGCTACGGTAACAGGGCACCTCTCACCCACACCTCTTGTCTGTGGCTAGTGGCTGCTAGCCACTCTCACTCCTGAGATTTCTGCCATTTGCACCCATGTTCTCCCTGCTGTTGATGAAAAATTTGAGAGAGCTGGATACAGATAAGCACAGCCCAAGGGCAATTAACTAGTAGGTTCTGATTTTTAGCTACATCACTAAAATAAATGAAATGAAAGTCACTCAGTCATGTCTGACTCTTTGCAACACCATGGACTGTACACAGTCCGTGGAATTCTCCAGACCAGAATACTGGAGTTGGTAGCTGTTCCCATCTCCAGGGGATCTTTCCAATCCAGGGATGGAACCCAGGTCTCCTGCATCGCAGGCGGATTCTTTACCAGCTGAGCCACAGGGGATCACTAAAACGTGTTTCCTTAATTATATGGTGCCTCAACAGAGAGTAATGGTAGGAATCATCTTTTTAAAAAAGATATAAAATTTGTTTCCTGTTGTATAGGACATCACCAAAATTTGTGTAAGCTCTTTTTGTCAAGCGTCGTCTCATTGGCTTTAAGAGAGTCCTCTGAGAAAAGGAAAGGGAGTTATTATTCATCTCACAGCAGAAGCTGCCTGAAGACCTTCTGGTGTCCCCCAGGCAAACCTGGAGCATCTAGGTTAGCAATGACCTGACACCTTCCTTGACTCAAGTTGCCATTTGCAGCTATGATCTGGATTCAGCAGTTCTTTCTAAACTTCACTCTTCTCAGACCAGAATGAGGTTTCACTCTCTCATTCTGACCCCTCTGCATCTCAGCTCCACAGCATATTCCCACACATATCACTGCCTTCTCACCATAAATCTTCCCTGTTACTCCTGAAATGAACCCACATGGGCTTTCACACGAGCCAACTGCACATTTATCATTTCGATTATATTGACCATTGGCTGCAATCTTCTCAGTCATAACAGACGAGCCAGGGTGATTCATGCAGGAATGGTAGGAATGACTGTGACAAATCTTTGGAAAGACAAACATTACATGGTACTTCATTTGTGATGGGAAAATATCCCAGCATATAAAAGGCATCTGACTTTGTTAGCTTGGCAAAGCTATAATGTAGCCACTAATATATATGGGATTTTTTTTCTCACAGTCTGATAACAGCCTTATTGCATGTGAGTCTTTATCATTTATTGCTTACTATGACTGTAAAAAGGGGAAAGAGCATGCTATGACTTGACTGGCTGACTTAGATTCATGATTTGTTTGATCAGAAATGTGCCCTCTAACTATAGCGCTTCAATTTATGGTCACCTTTGGTTTGACAATAAAGGAAAAACATAATTAGAGAGCATTTAGGAAATTGAGCTGCTTCCTTCAATTAGAGCTTCTTATTCGGTCATTATTTTAGCCCCAAACTCTGGTTGAGTTTTGATTTTTGCCCTATAACTATAAAAATGATACAAATAAATCAGAAGGGCTAACTAGGTGATGAAAAGTCTTTGCTGGTGGCTCAGGGGTAAAGCATTTGCCTGACAATGCAGGAGACGCAGGTTTGATCCCTGGGTCAGGAAGATCCTCTGGAGAAGGAAATGGCAACCCATTCCAGTATTCCTGCCTGGGAAATCCTATGGACAGAGGGGGCTGGCGGGTTACCGTCCATGTGGTTGCAAAGAGTCGGACATGACTTAGCGACCAAACAGCGACAACCACAGATGATGAAAAGGCCATGAAGTCTCTTTATGTTGCTTCAGGCTGAAGAGGAGGATCTGTCCAGGGTCACACATTTGTGTGTGAGAAGCAGGAAAACCACAGGGAGACAAAAGGCAAGGGGCTGCGAGCAACAAGTCTATGGCACAAAGATGAAACACTAGCTTTCTTTAAAATCTTCCCCACTTTTTTTTTTTTTAATCGAAGGATTGGTTTAAGAGACAATGACAGTTGTGAGAAAAGGTGGGAAATTTAAAGTTTGGCACTTTTGGGTTCTTATTCAGAAATCTCCTAAAAATCCAGAGTAGACACATATAAAGAGATGAGAGGCATTAACAAAGACAGTAGTGTCAAGCCCATGAGATCAAGAAAGGGCTGAAGCAGCATTCCAGTATGTAGGACACGACAGAGGCGAGAACTGCATGTAATACCTGACTCTGAAGTGGAAACTTGCTCTAAAGCAGTTATTAGAACAATTGGCCAACTTGAATGGGTACTATGAATTATTAGATGGTAGTAGTGTATCAAAGTTAAATTCTGGACTTGGGTTTTTATTTTATGGTTAAGTGGGAGAATGTTCTTATTTCTAGGAAAGCACACATNTGCATGTAATACCTGACTCTGAAGTGGAAACTTGCTCTAAAGCAGTTATTAGAACAATTGGCCAACTTGAATGGGTACTATGAATTATTAGATGGTAGTAGTGTATCAAAGTTAAATTCTGGACTTGGGTTTTTATTTTATGGTTAAGTGGGAGAATGTTCTTATTTCTAGGAAAGCACACACAGAAATATTGAGGCATCAGGTAGATAACTGACTCTCAAATGATTAAAGAAAGTAAAATTTTTTGAACTGTACTTAAAACTTTTCTGTAATTGTTTCAAAATTTAAGTCTATTTCAAAAATTCTAAAAATTAAAAGGACAGTCAGAAAGGTCAATATCTGTGTTCATATCTGTCCATTGCAGCGTGATTTATATCAGAAAACTAAAACCAATAAAAATGTGTAACAAATTATACATGCTGATCTCAGCTGTGTTTAAAAATATGGAAAAAATGATTCTAAAGAGATCTGTGAAAGTGTTATGGTTATGTATATCTATGTGGAAGAACTATGATTTTGTGTTTTTTGGAAGGGCATGTATTATTATCTACAGAGGAATGTTATGGTTCACTAGGACTAGATGGTAGAATTTAATTATAAAGTAACAGAAGTGAGGGAAGGGATTAGGTGACATAGTATTAAGTAAAGAGTAGAATTGAATCATACAGAGAAATTGCATATATACGGCTTTAGTTTCTGACAAGTCAACTGTGCATATTCAAATTGTAGTTTTCATATGACCTAGGCCTGAAATGCAAGCCCACAACTTTATCTGTTGCCTAACAATAGAAACCGGGGAAGGCAATGGCACCCCACCCCAGTACTCTTGCCTGGAAAATCCAATGGACGGAGTAGCCTGGTGGGCTGCAGTCCATGGGGTCACTAACAGTCGGACAGACTGAGCGACTTCACTTTCACTTTTCTCTTTCATGCATTGGAGAAGGAAATGGCAACCCACTCCAGTATTCTTGCCTGGAGAATCCCAGGGATGGGGGAGCCTGGTGGGGTGGGGTCTATGGGGTCACACAGAGTCGGACACGACTTAAGTGACTTAGCAGCAGGAGCATGTATGGATGTGAGAGAAGTATGCAATAACACTGTCTAAAAAACAATGTATATAGCAAAGTTNTTGGAGAAGGAAATGGCAACCCACTCCAGTATTCTTGCCTGGAGAATCCCAGGGATGGGGGAGCCTGGTGGGGTGGGGTCTATGGGGTCACACAGAGTCGGACACGACTGAAGTGACTTAGCAGCAGCAACAATAGAAACAGTGAAGGACTCCAATCCTGTGGGAAGAACGGGCAGTGCTGGATTCATTAAGAAATGGTAAAGACTCAGCTAATACTGAATATTACTGTATCCTGGGCAATTCATGGACTTTTCCAGAGTAATTTTCATTTGACATGCTGTGTAGGATGTAACCTTTGGTTAAAAAGTGACTCTAGCTTTGATTTTAGGTTAAGTTCATAATATTTACTTTAATTCCTTCTAGGCATCTTAGCTAAATCATCTAATTTTTTTTTTTTTTCATTGAGGTAGCTCAGACAGTAAAGAATCCACCTACAATGCGGAAGACCTGAGTTTGATCCCTGGGTTGGGAAGATCCTCTGGAGGAGGGCATGGTAACCCTTTCCAGTATTCTTGCCTGGAGAATCCCCACGGACAGAAGAGCCTGGCTGGCTACTGTCCATGGAGTCGCAAAGAGTCAGACATGACTGAGCGACTAAACACAGCACAGCACATAATTCACAAAGCATAAAAATTTCATTTCAATGATCCATTTTTAACATGGTACAATTCAGTTCAGTTCAGTTCAGTTGCTTAGTCATGTCCGACTCTTCGACCCCATGAACTGCAGCACGCCAGGCCTCCCTGTCCATCACCAACTCCCAGAGTCCACCCAAACCTATGTCCATTGAGTTGGTGATGCCATCCAGCCGTCTCATCCTCTGTCGTCCCCTTCTCCTCCTGCCCTGAATCTTTCCCAGCATCGGATCTTTTCAAATAAGTCAGCTCTTTGCATCAGGTGGCCAAAGTATTGGAGTTTCAGCTTCAAAATCAGTCCTTCCAATGAACACCCAGAACTGATCTCCTCTAGGATGGACTGGTTGGATCTTTTTGCAGTCCAAAGGACTCTTAAGAGTCTTCTTCAGCACCACAGTTCAAAAGCATCAGTTCTTCGGTGCTCAACTTTCTGTATAGTCCAACTCTCACATCCATACATGACCACTGGAAAAACTATAGCCTTGACTAGATGGACCTTTGTTGACAAAGTAATGTCTCTGCTTTTTAATAGGCTGTCTAGGTTGGTCATAACTTTCCTTCCAAGGAGTAAGCGTCTTTTAATTTCATGGCTGCAGTCACCATCTGCAGTGATTTTGGAGCCCAGAAAAATAAAGTCATCCACTGTTTCCGCTGTGTCCCCATCTACTTGCCATGAAGTGATGGGCCCGGATGCCATAATCTTAGTTTTCCGAATGTTGAGCTTTAAGCCAACTTTTTCACTCTCCTCTTTCACTTTCATCAAGAGGTTCTTTAGTTCTTCCTCACTTTCTGCCATAAGGGTGGTGTCATCTGCATATCTGACCAGTGTTCAACACCAAAGGCCATTTTTAAGACAAAAAAACAAAACAAGCTCAAACTCAAATGAACAGAATCTGTAAAGACAAGATCACCTACAAACATATTATTTGTTTTAATTTTTTAAAAAAGTCTTATTGAGCCAAAATCTGCTTTCATGTTACCATTTTATTCTTCACTTTTGAGAGACAAGGATATTTTTAGATGCAATAAAGTTGAAGTGAATAAAATTACTTTATATGGATATTATTACTCAATTTTCCAGGTTCAAAAGCAAGAATAATATAATTGGACTACTTCTTTGGGATGGGATGAGGAACAATTTAATTAATGATTATGAGGTCTTTTGAAATTTTATTTGTCACATAAAACTTTTATAATATCACCTCAAACCAACTACCAGTAGTCATTAAGAAACTGTAAGACTGGAATAGAAGAATGATGGTCCTTTTTCTCAGTTTATTATTTTTTAGACATTGACAATGCTCATAATGTCTTACATTACTGGTTCTCCATAGTCTCATTTCTAATGATATGGTTTCCTCAAAGGATTATATTTACCCACAAGTGGACTTCAAGGTATAAGGAGTAGGAAAAACTTGTTATTAACAGTTGGTTTGATATATTAAATAGGCATTATAATTCCTCTCATATCAAAATTTGGCAACCCTATCCATTGAAATTTTAATCCTGTCTTTGCTTATAACTGCACAAATTTTATTATTTTAATAACAAATTCTATCTGTATCATCCAGGTTAAAAAATAACATATATCAATTGTCTTGGACATAAAGCTGTCAAGCTGATATGTTTCTGTTTTCTTCAATTTGATTTACTCAAGATTAATTTGATTTCATACCTAGTGAAGAACAAAAACCTCTCATAAATGATGACTCTCACGCCATCCTGTAAAACCCTGATTTTTCAGTTTTCTGAAGTATCAAAAATGCAGCCTCATGCACCATTATACTGTGTAGCTTCTATTTGAAGCAATTATATCAAGAAGGCAGTTGTGGCCTACAGTGATACTAACAATAAAGACTTCTGAACTAGAAATTTATTACCACTAGTCTTGTACTTTCCAAAAAGACATTTAAATGAACATAACATATACATCAATACACAGACTGAGTTATTAATTAAGCAAAAGCAAAAATCTAAGACTAGTTTTGGGGATGTCCTTGAGAAATTGGACCTATTTTTTCCCCTTGACAAAATGTATTCTACTGAAGTCAAGAGAATTTAAACTTCATTTTATACCCACAGCAAACCCAGAATAGGTTGAGCAATCACCAGCTGTGACTTTTAGTTTGAGAACACAAAGTAAATATTTTCAGTGATGTATTTATTTTAGGAGAAAGCTATGAAATACATATGATAAAATTAAAAATCTCAGTTTACAATTATTACCTCTACAGGAGAAACATAAATTCCCACATAAGGCTGGACATTCCATGTTGGAATACGCCAAGAGAAAATGGGAGTTGCAGGGACCGTGGATATTGCTTGAGGGGGTCAGGTAACCAGTGTGACTAAGTGAATACGTTAGTGTTCAAATAATAATACTCTTGTTTCTGAGCACTTCTCTCCTCATTAACCACCCTTAACCTACAGCCAGAAATGTAGAACCTGAGACTAGACATGCCCAGGCACTGAAACTTTCCAAAAGTTCTGAGACTACATTCTCAGAGAAAAATGCCACCTGCTAATTAAAGCTCTGGTTTTTCCAGGTGGCTCCACGGGTAAAGAATCCACCTGCCAATGCAGGAGATGCAGGTTTAATACCTGGGTCAGAAGATCCCCTGGAGAAGAAAATGACATCCCATTCCAGTATTCTCGGATAATCTTATGGACAGAGGAGTCTGGTGGGCAATAATCCACGAGGTCACAAAAGAATCAGATGTGACTCGATGACTAAACAGCAATTAAGGCTCCAGCATTTGAACTTCTTGCAACATCATCAAGTAAGCAAATTACAGTTGTTTATTATGCTCCTTTCTCTTTCTTCTATCTTGTATTCATCAAAATATAGTCACATGTGTAAGTATATGTTCATTCAAATTTTTTTTAGTGCTTCCCTGGTGGCTTAACAATCTCAGATATGCAGATGATACCACCCTAATGTCAGAAGGCAAAGAGGAACTAAGGAGCCTCTTGATGAAAGTGAAAGAGAGTGAAAAAGCTGTCTTAAAACTCAGCATTCAAAATACTAAGATCATGGCATCTGGTCCCAGCACTTCATGGGAATTAGAAGAGGAAAAAGTGGAAACATGGACAGATACTAATAACTAGCTATTTTGAAAGTCATTAATAGTTAGGGTAAATTGAAAAATTTTAGTTGAAAAAATATAAAACTAGTGGGTCTTCACAATGTACACCCAGAGGGCCAAAATCGTTAAAATCATTGTGGGTTTTTAAATAGCACTCAAGGTTCAGATCTCATAAAAGAATGATAATTATGAATCAATATTTTAAATTTAATATATTTATCAAACAATAAAGTAGAAATTACTTATTATCACTATACAGTTTTTGCCACATATTGGCTTCAAATCTGACATAGCTAAGTGGAGCATCAAACAATTTTGTCTCATCTATATGATTAATTCACCAAATGTTAGGAAATTAAAGCCACAATCTCATCTAAGTCTAAAACAAGTAATTAAACTTGTCATGTTACTAATGAAATACAGTCCAAATAGAATTTAAATAGCTTCACAAACATACTGAATAAATAAATAGGTTCAACTGCAGCCAATTCTTAAAAAAAATGTTTTAGTAAAACATTTCAGCCATATTGTCCAAAATAGTAACCACTAGCCACCTGTGGCTATTCAGCACTTGAAATCTGGCCAGTCTCAATTCAGGTATGCTGTGGTGTGAAGTGCAAACCAGATATCAAAAGATTTTGTGTAAAAAAAGAATGTAATATGCCTCATTAATAATTTTAAATTATTGATTAAATGTTAAAATTATACTATTTTTCACTGTTAAAATATAATATTAAAATAAATTTTATCTTTTAAAATGTTTTATTATGACTAGTTAAAAATTTTAAATTATGTATGTGGCTCACATCACACTTGTATGACACAGCACCGTTCTGGTCATCAACACAATTTACCAATACCCTGGTACATATACATGCTTGAAGTGGTGTGGTGTGGAGGAGAAGTTTTCTATTCAGATGCAACAGAAACTCATTCCTGTTCAGCTATCTACTTTTTAGAAACTTTGGGGAAAGTGCTCATCTATAGCTACAACTGTAAAATACATCAGTAAAATAGAGCTTTTAAAATGAGGTATATTGAAGACTGTGACCCCACACAGAGTCGGACACGACTGAAGTGACTTAGCAGCAGCATACTGAAGATTAAAATTTGAGGTATATTTGAAGATTAAGATGTTTGTCATGTCATGTAATAGGTACTCAATAAATATCAATGGTCCCCTCTTCCCTCTTTAACTTAGATTTTTAAAGTCTGTATTTTTGCTTTATAAAATAGAAACAGTATGTATGCCAAAATTATTTATAATATTACTACCTGGGGATAGCTATTATTATAATTTATTCAGGTAGATAATCTCATTTTTTTTTTTCATGTGGCTAAATGGATGTAACACTTTCAGAGGGAAAGGGAAAAAAGAGAATCCATGTTATGTAAACTATTTTGTGGCCTGAATTTTTAATTGCATAGCTACTTACTGTAACTACCTGTGTCATTAAAAATTCTTTAATATAATTATTAATGACAGTGGGGTATTCCATTGTGTGAATATATCGTAATTGATGAAGCTAAATCCCCTGTGTGTTGGCTATTTAGTCATTTTGAAGATTTTGCTATCACTAAAGAAAGAAAAATAATATTGAACACTCTCAAAGCCAACTATTTATTTCACTTTTATGATTATTTCCCTTAGGATTATTTCTAAATAGATAAAGATAATTTACACTACCACTTCTTCAGTGAAAATGATTACCAATGACCTCCATATGGAGTCAGCAGTCAACCACCAATACACTCTTTTATTTGACTTAGTGATCACCTCTCCTTAGCTTACAGTGCTGCCCACTCCCTCTTACCTTGCCTTCTGGAACAGCACACTTTTCAGGTTTTCTTTGTATTTAACAGACCTCGTATCTCCTTTTTTGGTTACTCCTCTTCATGCTGACACTGTAATGCCAGCAGACCCAAGGAATCAGTCTTTATCTTCTCCTTTGTCCCTTCACTCACTGTTTCAATGATCACATCCAATTTCATGCTGGTGACTCACAAACACGAATCTCCAGCTCTGTTCTCTCTACAGAACTCCAGACTCATAAAACTGACTGCCTTCCCAAAGGCTGTACTTGGACACCTGATGGCATCAAACTCAACGTTCCAAACCTGAATGCCTGATTCGCCCCTCTGCTTTGCTTACAATCTTCCCCAACTCAGTTAATGGTAACTTCTTCCTTCCAGTTCCTCAACCACAAAATTTTGGACTATTCTTTTATTGCTCTCTTTTTCTACATGCCTTATTAAATAGTAGGTGCTACTGGCGTGACCTTTTAAATGTGTCCAAAAGCTGATGATTTCACAGTACCTCTACTTCCTAATGCAGGCCATCATAATCTCCCACCTGGGCTTTTGAAATAACTTTATAAAGGTTCAGTCTTCTCTTGCCCCTCCTTTCCTCCATCATAAACACAACAACTGCCAGAGTGATACTGCTAAAACATAACTTAGGTCTTGTTACTCTGCACATTTCCTCACACTTCTGCTTCCAATAGCTTCCCATAGTACTCAGAGTAAAATTGGAAGTTTTAGAAATGGCTATTGGGTTCTAAATGTCCCACCCTCATTCTTACTACTTAGATTATACTTTCTACCCCTCTCCCATCTATCACTCTGTTCCTGCCACACAAGCCTCCTGCCAGAAACATACCCACCTTAGTAAACATAGCTAGAACACTCATGCTCCATATTTCTTGCCCCCTTCATGACTTCCCTTCAACGTCACTTTTTCAACTGAGACTATTGCCAAAAATCTATTCAAAATTACAATCTGCCTCCTCCCCCACAACTCCAGCAACTTCTCTTTTACTCTAATGTCTATTTTTTTAGAAGACTTTTCACCTTCTAATGCATTACTGTGTATAATTTAATTAGGTATTGTGTTTAACTGTGTGTCTCCAACTTGCTTCATGAGTACAGGGGTTTTTTTCTATTTTATGCCAGTAATTGCTCAACAAATGTTCGCTGAAAATGTGAAATATAAGTAACTTCATCTCTTTTGTCCTTTTTCACTTCTGGCTGTTCATTCAATCAATTAATTAGCAAACTGTCTTCATATGTTTTAATGATTTTAATTTTTTATGCCTGATATTTGCCAATATTTCCTGTTTATCATTTAATTTTTACCCTTATTATTTTTTCCTTTAAAAATTCCTCATTTTCAGAATAGATATTATATTCACAGGTTTCAAAATTCAAAAAGTTTAACAAAATGAGGGGATACAATAAAAATTTTCTCTCACACTCAGACGCCCAGGCTTCTAGCTCCTGTCCCCAAGAGAACAAATAGTATCAATTTTTTTGTATTTTTCAGACATATAAGCAAATATATATCTGAATATACATATATGTAGTGAGAGAGAGAGTACACATTTACTTTTTCCTTGGACTGTGAAGAAGGCTGAGCGCCAAAGAATTGATGCTTTTGAACTGTGGTGTTGGAGAAGATTCTTGAGAGTCCCTTGGACTGCAAGGAGATCCAACCAGTCCATT
>SJYX01004661.1:90538-148841 GCA_006410675.1 Oreotragus oreotragus
TTTGGCCACCTCATGCGAAGAGTTGACTCATTGGAAAAGACTCTGATGCTGGGAGGGATTGGGGGCAGGAGGAGAAGGGGACGACCGAGGATGAGATGGCTAGATGGCATCACTGACTCGATGGACATGAGTCTGAGTGAACTCCGGGAGTTGGTGATGGACAGGGAGGCCTGGCGGGCTGCGATTCATGGGGTTGCAAAGAGTCGGACACCACTGAGCAACTGAACTGAACTGAACTGAATTTACAAAATGTAGACTGTACACTGTGTAAAAGGTTTGCTTAACCTTATATCACACCCTAATCATCTTGACCCTTGGAGAGTGTTTCATATCAGTGAATGCTAAGTATTTACTTTTTTTTTTTGGCTGTGCCATGCAGCTTGCAGGATTTTAGTTCCTAGACCAGGGGAGCTAACGGTCTCCAGAAGTGAAAGCACAGAGCCCTAATCACTAGACCACCAGGGAATTCCCTACATTATTTTTAATCCAGAAAATAATACATTGTATAGAAACTTACAAAATTAGCCCCTATTGATATTATTTCCTTAATCTTTAACTATTATAATGAATAACCAAAAATAAATCACTATATATTCAAGTATCCCCTGGAGTAAGAAATGGCAACCCTCTCCATATTCTTGCCTGAAAAAATTTCATGGACAAAGGAGCCTGGCGGGCTACTGTCCAAGGGGTCAAAAAAAGAGTCAGAAATAAATCACTGTATATTCAAGTGTACAGTTGACCCTTTAACAATATGGAAGGAGGGTGGGATCTTCCCAACCCAGGGACTGAACACCAGTCTCCTGAGTCTCCTGCATTGGGAGGCTGATTCTTTTCCACTGTGCAGCCTTTGTTAAGAAGAACAGAATGCTCTGGTGTTACTCAAAATGTGTTTTTCCCCTTACTCTACCAGAGACTTGAGGGGAGTTTTCACAAATATTCACTGTGGATATCTAGTGGAACTCCTTGAGGTAAAACTCAAAAACATGTGGGGAGCCCCATGACTAAGGTCCCTAGAATTTTTAATTCTGAGTTGTCCACACTCAGCATCCAGCAATTCATCAATTATAGTGCTTTCCTACCCCAACCCTGGTTCCTATGAAAGTTTCTGCTAATGGGTTTCTTCTCAGATAATCAGTGATTCTCTATATCACCTGTGTCTCCAGTTTTGGGTGCAGTGATTTGCCCTTGACCTTATTCCTCTAACATACAGAAGAAGAATTGTTGATTTTCTAGTTTGCTCAACTTTCTACTCCTCATTAGAGCAGAGTAGCAAATGATAAGCCCCTTACTTGCTGGACAGAAACTTAGAAGTCCATATTGATTCTTTAAAGATTTTATACTTGTCTGAGGAAACATCCTGTTAGATTTTATTAAATGTTTATGTCATTGTATATATTTAAATTTTTTCTTCATGATTTCACTGCAGGTAACATGTTTTAAAAGGACTTCTCTACTCCAAAATTACTTAATATTTGTTTTTATTTTTATCTAATTATTTTATGATTTTTTCTTATTCATATTTTAATGCATCTGGAGTTCATTGAATCACATGAAATAAGAGATCTAACCTCATTTCCTAATTCCCTGTTATTTAGTATTATCATATAAATAATATAATCTTTCCATCACAGTATAAAAATTTTACCTTTACATAAAATTAAATTATTATAGATGATTACTTAATATTTTTGCATCTGGAGTTCATTGAATCACATGAAAGAAGAGATCTAACCTCATTTCCTAATTCCCTGTTATTTAGTATTATCATATAAATAATATAATCTTTCCATCACAGTATAAAAATTTTACCTTTACATAAAATTAAATTATTATAGATACTCTCTGTATTTCCATTTTGTTCCACTGAGCTGCTACAGACATACAAAATCTTCTAATTTGCTTTAATATTAAATATATATTTATATTTGGTATGCAAGTTTTACCACTCTCCTAGCCACAATGAAGTCAATTTCACTTCTGTCCTTTATTACGCCCATCTTTGCATGAAATGTTTCCATGATATCTCTAATTTTCTACCTAGGGACAACCACAATGGTGTGGTCACTCACCTAGAGCCAGACATCCTGAGTGTGAAGTCAGGTGGGCCCCAGGAAGCATTACTACAATCAAAGCTAGTGGAGGTGATGGGAATTCTAGCTGAGCTATTTCAAATCCTAACATATGATGCTGTTAAAGTGCTGCGTTCAATATGCTAGCAAATTTGGAAAAGTCAGCAGTGGCCACAGGACTAGAAAAGGTCAGTTTTCATTCCAGTCTCAAAGAATGGCAATGCCAAAGACTGTTCAAACTAGCACAAATTATATTCGTTTCACAGCTAGCAAGGTAATGCTCAAAATCCTTCAAGCTAGCCTCCAGCAGTACATGAATTGAGGACTTCCAGAAGTATAAGCTGCATTTAGAAAAGGCAGAGAAACCAGAGATCAAATTGCTAGCATCTGCTATATCTTACAAAAATTTTTCTTATAGAAAAAGCAAAGGAGTTTCATAAAAACACCTACTCCTACTTCACTGACTACACTAAAGCCTTTGACTGTGTGAATCACAACAAACTGTGAAAAATTCTTAAAGAGATGGAAATACCAGACCACCTTACCTGCCTCCTGGGAAACCTGTATGTAGGTCAAGAAGCACCAGTTAGAACCAAACATAGAACAGTGGACTAGTTCAAAATTGGGAAAGGAGTATGTCAAGGATGTATGTTGTCATCCTGTTTATTTAACTTCTGTGCAGAGTACATCATGTGAAATGCCAGGTTGGATGAACCACAAGCTGGAATCAAGATTTCTGGGAGAAATATCAACAACGTCAGATAAACAGATGATACTATCCTAATGTCAGAAAGCGAAGAGGAAAAAAAGAGCCCCTTGAGGGTGAAAGAAGAGGTTGAAAAGGCTGGCTTAAAACTCAGCATTCAAAAAACTGAAATCATGGCATCTAGTCCCATCACTTCATGGCAGATAGATGGGGAAACAATGGAAGCAGTGACAGACTTTATTTTCTTGGGCTTTAAAATCACTGCAGATGGTGACTGCAACCATGAAATTAAAAGACATTTTCTCCTTGGAAGAAAAGCTATGACCAACTTAGACAGCATATTAAAAAGCAGAACCAATACAATATTGTAAAGTAATTAGCCTCCAAGTAAAATAAATAAATTTAAATTAAAAATAAATAAATAAAAAGCAGAGACATTACTTTGCCAACAAAGGTCCATCTAGTCATAGCTATGGCTTTTCCAGTAGTCATGAATGGATGTGAGAGTTGAACCAAAAAGAAAGCTGAGCACCAAAGAATTGATGCTTTTGAACTGCGGTGTTGGAGAAGACTATCAGTGTCTCTTGGACGGCAAGGAGACCAACTTGCTAAAAGAAATCCTAAAGGAAATCAACTCTGAATTTTCATTGGAAGGACTGATGCTACAGCTGAAGCTCTAATAAGTTGGCTACCTGATGGGAAGAGATGACTAATTGGAAAAGATCCTGATTTGGGGAAAGACTGAGGGCAAGAGAAGTGGGTGACAGAGGATGAGATGGTTGGATGGCATCATCAACACAATGCGCATGAGTTTGAGCAAACTCCAGAAGATAGTGAAGGACAGGGAAGCCTGGCATGCTGCAGTCCATGNGACTAATTGGAAAAGATCCTGATTTGGGGAAAGATTGAGGGCAAGAGAAGTGGGTGACAGAGGATGAGATGGTTGGATGGCATCATCAACACAATGCGCATGAGTTTGAGCAAACTCCAGAAGATAGTGAAGGACAGGGAAGCCTGGCATGCTGCAGTCCATGGGGCTGCCAAGAGTTGGACATGACTGAGCATCTGAACAACCACCCCCAGTTATTCTTCATTCTGAAACTTTGAGCAATTTCACAACCTTAATCTTCCTAATATATTCTGGAATAACGTTCAACAATTCTTCAACTACAATTGTATTAAATTAACAGATTAACTTCATGAGTCATGGGTATTTTGAAATCAGATCAACTATTAAATAAAATTAGGAATTTTATAGTCAAACTGATTTAAGACATTAATATGGACTAATTGCTTTTGGAAACGCAGCAATGAGGTTGGTTTCCCATGCTATTCAAACAAGGTACCAAGCCAGTTTCCCCATGTTATCTATACCCTCTCCTCTCCTTGTTTGCTGCTTTCCTTCACCCACAACACGGCTGCCAGCAACAACCACAGTTGTGTAGTTTCCTGCAGTGAAAAAAATGCACTACTTCTCACGTGTATCTAACAAAAGTTCTGAGCTTTGCTCTGATTTGGACCATCTTTTGCTGTGGCCTGAAGAAATGAAGCCGCTGACTGGTACACACTCCCAGCTAGGGTGTAACTTTGGGTCTGGGGATGGAATCATTCCAATCTAAACTGGCAAGCTGCTACTAAATAGGAGCAGTTAAATGTTGGGATTAACCTTGATCACAATGAAAATTTCTTATAATTTAAAAATGTCCCCCAGATCTTTCAGCCTTCTTAGTCATAGCAGTAGGCATCTATTTAACATATACACACACTCACTTGTGCAGGTGTGCACATACATGTACACAAGCTATGCAAATTCTTACAAGGCCTAAAAACTAGAACCAAAAGGTGAAATGGTCTTATCAAAATAATGGCAGATATTGGCAAATGAGAGTTAAACATATAATTCATTGTGCTAGATAGAATAGTATATTTACATGACTGACTCACCAACAGCCAGAGATTTCTAATGCCCACCACCTCTGTAGTTATTCAGAATAGCCTATTTATTCTCTTTCTCCTCAATAAGACTACTTCTGAAATCTCATTCAATTTTATTGGTGTTTCATCATTCACTGCCAGCACATTTGTCATAGTCTCTGCAGTTGGCATTTGTCTATAGTTTGGTCAGGGTAAATGTGCATATGTCCATTCCCCTCAATATTCCAAGCCTTCTCAAAGGGAAGGACACATTCTAGTCTAGTCTGCCTGTTGAACCCCTTACCAAGGAGCTTAGCAGCAACCACTGTATATTAAGGATTACTGAATAAAATATTCATCAAGTAAAACATATCATTAGCTATATGAAATTTATTCTGGATAATTATATGTGACAAACAGACTATTAAGCTAGAATTTATGAACCCATATTCTTCCAAAGTAGTTTTCTACTGCTCTCATAACAGGACTTGCCACTCTCACCTCATTGTTTTCACCTTTCATTCATCTCAATTGCACAATCATTTATTTAGAAGCTGCTATGTGCCAGGATATGCTTGGTGCTAAGGATACAAATATTGCCAATTACTTTGTCTTCTAGGGTTTACAGCCTCAGCATTGAATATACCTTCTGGGAAGGTTCTCACCAGCGCCCTTCTTATTTTAACCCTAAGCATTCTTCAGATTCCATAATGAATCTGACTTCTTCCATCAAGTCTTTCTGAGCTATTTTTCCTCCAGTGCTGCTTCTTTGTGCAGAAATCTTAGCATATTCATCTCATTCTCTAATCTCAGTAATGGCAACAGAGCTGTGAATCTCAGTCTGTACTGAGTGGTGCAGGGTTACCCCAAAGAAGAGCACAAATTGAGTTTAGATTCAAACAGAGGTAAGAAAATGTGTTGTAAAAAATAGATCCTAGTGGAAGGGAGCTGATACAGGCTGCTAAGGCAAATCTTCCAAGTTTAGGAGCCATTAACCTAGAAATACCACAGTCTCAGCCAGCTTTCCTGGGGCACAAGATGCCATCTGGGAGGAAAGGTCATGGGGCAGCCAACCCACTTTAAAATGACAGTCAGGTTTACCTCCCTTCATGGCACAATCATTCTAATTATTAAAAACAACAGGTGGTGAAGTCGCTCAGTTGTGTCCGACTCTTTGCGACCCTGTGGACTGTAACCTACTAGGCTCCTCAGTCCATGGGATTCTCCAGGCAAGAATACTGGAGTGGATTGCCATTTCCTTCTCCAGGGGATCTTCCCGACCCAGGGATCGAACCCGGGTCTCCCGCCTTGCAGGCAGACGCTTTAACCTCTGAGCCACCAGGGAAGCCCTCAGGAAACACAAAAACCCCCTCATCCTTGCTGGATGAGTTCTAAAATCTCTTTAACAAGGTTGGGGTGGGGAAGGGAGAGAGGATGTTTATTTTACAATTAGAGACAAACTAAGTACATGGTTAATATTTCACTGTGATTGAGTTTCAATTAAAGTATAATTAATCAATAGATAAACTATTAATTATGTATTATTAATATTTTCTCAGCTTTATTACAAGATGGGAAGAAAGGAAGACGGAGAGGCAGGGGGCTTTTAGGAGACCAAAACCATGTCTGCCTATGAGGATCATGTGACCGTTGCCACAGAGAAGTAAGAAAGCAGCTTAGGTCTTGAAAGACACAGACTTCACCTAGGACTGCCTTTCCGAGAGCTGAGACACACAGAAGCTGTCACAGAGGAGTCTGGATCAAGAAGCTAAGAAAGCAAAGAGCTCTGGTTGGTAGGATTTAAGATTGTCCTTGTTAATTTCTTACCAGTAGTAATTTCACATAGAAGAGCTTCATTCACAAGCAATTCATTAAGAAATATAATAAATACTAATATTTGCTGGGTGTTCATTGGAAGGACTGATGCTAAAGCTGAAACTCCAATACTTTGGCCACCTCATGCAAAAAGTTGACTAATTGGAAAAGATGATTGTCCTTGTTAATTTCTTACCAGTAGTAATTTCACATAGAAGAGCTTCATTCACAAGCAATTCATTAAGAAATATAATAAATACTAATATTTGCTGGGTGTTCATTGGAAGGACTGATGCTAAAGCTGAAACTCCAATACTTTGGCCACCTCATGCAAAAAGTTGACTAATTGGAAAAGACCCTGCTGCTGGGAGAAATTGGGGGCAGGAGGAGAAGGGGATGACAGGGGATGAGATGGCTGGATGGCATCACCAACTCGATGGACATGAGTTTGAGTGAACTCCAGGAGTTAGTGATGGACAGGGAGGCCTGGCGTGCTGCGGTTCACGGGGTCACAAAGAGTCGGACACGACTGAGCGACTGAACCGAACTGAACTGAATATTTGCACATTCATCATCTTTCATTTTAAAGGAAGTGTCTTTTAATTCTAATTTACTATAAGTATGTTCCTTCAATAGTGTTTGTTTCTTTTTAAATGTACATTCTTTGGGGAAAATTTTGAATTCAATATAATAGAGTAAAAAACATGTTTTCCTACAAAATGTTCCCCAGAAACCTTATGTACTTAACACTATATGAAGTAGGTTATTGATTTGACCCAGGGTGTCATTTCTCAGTTTGTTCATTAAATGAATTTTAATACAGAATTTACACTAGAGAAGATGGCCTTGCCAACAAGAATTTTAAGTCACTTAGTATTATAGTTGTCATTCAGAAGAGGATTGTCATTCTCATGATATAATCAAAAGTCATTTTCTACTGCCATTTACAGCAAAATGGATGGACTTAGAGATTATCTTACTAAGTGAAGTCAGAGAAAGACAAGTATTACATGTTATCATTTATGTGTGGAATCTAAAAAATAATAAATGAATCTATGCACAAAAAAGAAACAGACTCACAAACATAGAAAGCAAACATATGCTTACCAAAGCAGAAATGAGTGGAGAGATAAATTTGGAATATGGGATTAACAAACTACTACACATAAAATAGATAAGCAACAGGATTTACTCTATAGCACAGGGAACTATATTCAATATCTTATAATAATACATAATGGAAAATAATCTGAAATATATATATATATATAGCTGAGTCACTTTGCTATATACCTGAAACTAACACAAAATTGTAAATTAACTAAACTTCAATTTTAAAAGTGAATTTTCTAAAAAAGTTTATAAAACATGTTTTGTGTTCAATATAAGGCAAAATCATGGTAGATTACAAATAACATAGTTACATGGGTATATTTTCCACTGTAATCAATTTTTAGTACTGATTTTTAAATTTCCACTGAAGAGGAGCTTCATATCTTGAAATGAAAATTCAGTTATCAAAAATTCATGTTTAAAAACTATTTCTTACCAATAGTAAAGTGATAAATAAGAAAGATACTTTAACCATATACAAATCTTTAAAACTGTTACCT
The DNA here is from genome assembly GCA_006410675.1 of Oreotragus oreotragus. NCBI lineage: Eukaryota > Metazoa > Chordata > Mammalia > Artiodactyla > Bovidae > Oreotragus > Oreotragus oreotragus. Next base: position 98,659 of record SJYX01004661.1, read on the forward strand.
CAGGGAAATTACTTTGCAGAAAAAATAAGAAAACCTCTCCTTTCAACAAACAGTCAATTTAAACATTTACTGGTAGACTATATTCCAAGCACAAGATGTCTATAAAAATGGTAAATCAGAAGTATAGTGACCCCTAAAAAAATAAAAATTTGATGACAAAAATCTACATAATTGAAGAAGTTTTAGCTTATCACCTGCATATGTCTTCTAACTGCAGATCAAAATCTTGAAGTTTCTTTTGATATTTCTCTGTAAAGTTACAGAACTCATTAAGGACTGAAGACTTCAAGTCAGGGTATGGACATTCCAAAGTTTCTAATTCCATGGGCAGTTCACTAAGCAGGTTACTTCTTTCTTCTGAAGAATGATCTAATATCTGAAAAAAAATTATATGATTGTTCTATTTAATGCTGCTGCTGTTGCTGCTGCTAAGTCACTTCAGTCGTGTCCGACTCTGTGTGACCCCATAGACGGCAGCCCACCAGGCTCCCCAATCCCTGGGATTCTCCAGGCAAGAATACTGGAGTGGGTTGCCAGTTCCTTCTCCAGTGCATGAAAGAGAAAAGTGAAAGTGAAGTTGCTCAGTCTGTCCGACTGTTAGCGACCCCATGGACTGCAGCCCACCAGGCTACTCCGTCCATTGGATTTTCCAGGCAAGAGTACTGGGGTGGGGTGCCATTGCCTTCCCCAGTTCTATTTAATATAAATGACAGATTGATAGATTACTATCTGTATTGCACTTACTTTCATGCTCCAGTCTGAAAGATAATTTTCTATTTCCTGTTGCTCTAGCCTAAGTTGTTCATAGACAGCTTTCAATTGTTTCTTCACGAAGTCAACCTATAGGACATTTAGAGCAAGTGGTATGCAAATTATTGATTTATTCAATATTTAAATTTAAAGTCATAGAAATTTTTCTCAAAAGTCAATAAGTGATGACAAATTAAATAAGTGAAAGTTCCTTTCAGGATCCATGGAAGAGTGTTCAAGAGATGTCCATGCAGTGTCCATCAAGCAAAGGAGCTTTAAAGGGGCTTCTAGACATATAATCCCAAAATGAGTTCAATTATAGCCACTCTGTACTCACAGTGAGTTTTGTTTGTGATAAGGCAGAAAGCTTACCAGACTGCCTCTGTTTCAATCACACCCTCCTTTTCTCACATCCTTGCTACTAATCCCCAGATGGGGATTGATTTTAATGTTCATTTTTAATTATTTATGAAAGCAATATGACAAAAAAAAAACTAAAAAATAGAGTAAGAAAAAAATCAGCTAAAAGCCTACATGCAGTGGCAACCATGATNCTCCCCAATCCCTGGGATTCTCCAGGCAAGAATACTGGAGTGGGTTGCCAGTTCCTTCTCCAGTGCATGAAAGAGAAAAGTGAAAGTGAAGTTGCTCAGTCTGTCCGACTGTTAGCGACCCCATGGACTGCAGCCCACCAGGCTACTCCGTCCATTGGATTTTCCAGGCAAGAGTACTGGGGTGGGGTGCCATTGCCTTCCCCAGTTCTATTTAATATAAATGACAGATTGATAGATTACTATCTGTATTGCACTTACTTTCATGCTCCAGTCTGAAAGATAATTTTCTATTTCCTGTTGCTCTAGCCTAAGTTGTTCATAGACAGCTTTCAATTGTTTCTTCACGAAGTCAACCTATAGGACATTTAGAGCAAGTGGTATGCAAATTATTGATTTATTCAATATTTAAATTTAAAGTCATAGAAATTTTTCTCAAAAGTCAATAAGTGATGACAAATTAAATAAGTGAAAGTTCCTTTCAGGATCCATGGAAGAGTGTTCAAGAGATGTCCATGCAGTGTCCATCAAGCAAAGGAGCTTTAAAGGGGCTTCTAGACATATAATCCCAAAATGAGTTCAATTATAGCCACTCTGTACTCACAGTGAGTTTTGTTTGTGATAAGGCAGAAAGCTTACCAGACTGCCTCTGTTTCAATCACACCCTCCTTTTCTCACATCCTTGCTACTAATCCCCAGATGGGGATTGATTTTAATGTTCATTTTTAATTATTTATGAAAGCAATATGACAAAAAAAAAAACTAAAAAATAGAGTAAGAAAAAAATCAGCTAAAAGCCTACATGCAGTGGCAACCATGATAAGGGAGTTTATGCTCTAGTCAGGGGAGGTAGTTAGCAAACTCATAAAAAAGTAGGTAAGAAAGTATCAGGAGGAGTAAGTGAGGTATAAACTAGGTGAGGGGATAGGGAGTGACTGGGGCTTCTCTCATATGAGTGGTCAGTACAGGCATCTCAGAAGAAAGGACGTTAAAGCTAAGACTAAAAGACAAAAAGAGCCATCAGTGGGACAGAAGAAACAGCCCGTGCAAAGGCCTTGAGACAGGAAGGAGTCTGGCTTATGTGAGGAATAGGAAGAAGGTCAGCACTGTTAGGGCAAAGTCTAGGAGGGAAAGCAGGGTATCAGATAGATAGTGGGACTAAAGGGGTGGAAGGCGGGATCAGATGTATGGGGAGCTTTGGTACCAGGTACCCAATGCACAGTGAGGCCAAGAGATATCAAAATGTCAGAGGTTGGAGCAGAGAAAGGCTTACTACAAGGCCCTGCAAAGAGACAGGTGGCTCATGCCTTAAAAAACCCCAAACTGCCCCAAAGCTTTTAGCAAATCTCTTTTTATGGGAAAGGTGAGTGAGGGGGATAGTTAGTTGTTGTAAAATTCTAGTGTCAGATCCTTGGTTCTCCAAGGTAAGTCATGGTCAGGTCACAAAGATCACGCAAACCTCCACTGAAACAAATGATAGTCTCTGTTCTAGCAAGAAAGAGCACTTCTCCCCTCCTGCCAAGATCCAGACCCTGGCTAGGAGGAGGGAGTCCCTGTGCCAGCCAGTTATCTTGCCTGGGAGCATCAGTCCAGCAAGCAGCCTGGGTCCTCCCACCAGTGCCCAGACCTGGCTGAGGAGGCAGATCTCAGCTGATGGCACCTTCAGGGTCTATTCCCCAGGCCTTGCCCAGCCATCATCACTGAGGGAACAGGAAGCTCAGGACCCAGCCGTCAAGTGGCCCAAAGCTGGGGGGACCTGGTCCTATAGACTGCGGCCCATGGAGACTGCCACCACCATCAGGTCTAAAAGGTGGGGACTGGGGAGAAGTTTGCTGTTGCTTTAGGGCCTGGGCCTGGCCAGTGGGTGGCCATGGTGAAGGTTCTGGAGCTTGAAGGACACAGCCCTCACCCTTTCCCCAGGTCCACCAGCTCACCTGCCAGCTAGAGGTCAGAGGGCCTGGAGCACCCCAGAGAGGGTGGCGATCCACTTCTTACCACACTTCGTGCTGTGAGGACCACCTCATGGCTGACTGCTGGCAGAGTGGGACTTGTAACCACAGCGCTGATAATGGTCACCCCCTAATGGTCACATGCTAACAGTCTCTAAGGATCTTGCTCTAACAGGCTCTCTTTAAAGGTCTCAACGCTAAGGATCTGGCGCCAAAGGTCAGGAGCTCAGGCTGCACACTTGCCCCACCCCTATTACAGGAGGAACCCTTGCCAGTAGGAGCCCTGAGGGGATTTACCAGGAGGATGACTTGATCCCTGTCCCTAGGATAGGATCTCAGAATACACTGGAAAGAGGAGAAAGGAGGAAAGCAGGATTATGAGATTATTGTAACATTTCTAGGTGAGAAATGAGCATGTTGGACAGATTCAAGGATAGAATTTGCTATACATTCTATTTAAGCACACAAAACATGCACGTTTATCTCAGACTCTTCCAAATATTACAGTATTAAAAGTAAAGGAGATATACTGACCTCTTCCAATACTTTCACAGAGTTAGATTCACTGTGTGAGTGTGAATACTGTGAAATGTGATGCTGTCTGTATTTTAGATCTTCTCTCAATTGCTGAATAGGATTTATCACATTTTTAAGATATGTGCACCAATGTTCTGATAACTCCTGTTCTATGGTGAAACAAAATCAAAGCAACATATTATTAAGTTTCTTCAAGAACAGGTCATTAAGATGCAGATTTTTTGGATTCCTTTAGAAAAACACAAACAGCAGGTAATATTAAAAGAAAATGAAATGTATGGCCCACTTTCATCTTTAAACCAAAACTCTCCTTTAAATGTGGGACCAAGAAAAAAACAAAACCTACCAAAATTCATAAGGTCAGAAAGACATTCGCTTCCAATGTTCTCTTCATTGAATAAGGATTTTATTTCAGATTCCATTTTGTATCTGAAATAGACATTATCTTAATCAATTATATTATAATCATAAACATATATACAAGTTAAAAAATAACTAGCAGTAGAAATATTCAATCTAATGTGGTTTAATTCACCTGTTCATTAATTCAGACAGCATACTACATTCCTAACATCGATTAGATAATCTCCAAGACACTGAGATAGACAGAAGTATGGCTGTATACCTCAGAAGTAACAGCATTAGCAAGGCAAGGACAGGATACATCCTTGCACTATTTCAGGTGGAAAGAGCAGTGGGAAGTGGGGAGCCGCTGAGGGATATTAAGCTGACCACACCAATTCAGATCTGTGTTTCAGAAAGATTTCCAAGGCAACAAGATGGAGAATGGGCTGGAAGGAGGGTAGTCAATAAAAATGGAAGATGAAGAGGGGATCAGACAAATCTGGACCAACAAGGAGGTTATTTTAAAAGTTCAGAAATGAGAAGGTCCTGACCTAGGGAAATGGGAGTAAAAGTATAAATTTTATATACCAAAAGTATAGTAAATCTTAATAAACTTTTGCTATATTATTTAAATATAGTCATTTTAGAGCAAAACTATAACCAGCACTAAATGGACATAAAAATACTATACTCAATCTCTTATTTAAGGTAGGTTTAATAAAGATCATAAAGAGTTTTGATTTATTATGATTGTTAAGATACAATAATTTAAATGGTATAAAATAAGAAAACAGCAACAATTATAACACTTTAATATGGTTATTTTTATTTTTGTATGTAAGTTTCTAGCCCTTGTCTACATGCATGAATATTTTAAATAGCTGTAATTATAGCCTATCTACCATTTTACATTAAGACTTTTTGAAAACTAACTTTAATAATAATAAAAAATTATTTATTTATTCTAAGTAATTTTTGTAATTATTGTTTACCTTAGTGGCTGCATGGTATTCTATTTTATATATGTGCCAGCATCTTTTAAGCCAATTTACAAATATGAGACAAGGGTTTTGTTTACATGTATAAAGGAGGGGGTTCTACTGTAGATGACACTATTTCTTTAGCATATGGTCTTAGTTAAAAGTTTTTTTAAGATTACATATGAAATTGATGGGGCTACATGCCATGAAAATAAACATGGCATTTGGTCCCATCACTTCATGGCAAATAGATGGGGAAACAATGGAAACAGTGACAGACTTTATTTTGGGTACTCCAAAATCACTGCAGATGGTGACTGCAGCCATGAAATTAAAAGATGCTTACTCCTTAGAAGAAAAACTATGACCAACCTAGACAGCATATTAAAAATCAGAGACATTATTTTGCCAACAAAAGTCCATCTAGTCAAAGTTATGGTTCCTCCAGTAGTCATGTATGGATGACAGAGGATGAGATAGTTGGATGGTATATCACCAACTCGATGTACATGAGTCTGAGCAAGCTTCAGGAATTGGTGATGGACAAGAGAGCCTGGCGTGCTGCAGTCCGTGGGGTTGCAAAGAGTTGGACACAACTGAGTGACTGAAGATGAAATTGATACACTGAGAATGGGTGCATGATAGTGGAGTATACCCAGAAGTTATTTCATAACATACTTAAAAAAAATATTTATTTGGCTGCATCAGGTCTTTGTTGCGTCATTTGGGATTGTTTCTTACAGTTGCAGTACAAGGGCTTAATTGCCCTGTGGCATTAAGGGCAATTAAAGATTCCCAACTAGAGATCGAACTTGCACTCTCTCCATTGCAAGGCACATTCTTTTCATTTCTTTTTTTTAATTGGAGGCTAATTACAATATTGTGGTGGTTTTTGCCATACATTCACATGAATCAGCCATGGGTTAAGAGGTTACCATGTAACATGTGTAACGAAGAGGGCTGTGTGTGCTTAGTCGCTCTGCCGTGCCCAACTCTTCGTGACCCCACAGACTGTAACCCGCCAGGCTCCTCTGTCCATGAGATTCTCCAGGCAAGAATACTGGAGTGGGTTGCCAGGCCCTCTGCCAGGATCTTTCCTACCCAGGGATCAAACCCAGGTCTCCCGCACTGCAGGTGCAATCTTTACCATCTGAGCCACCGGGGACGCCCATATAGAAGGGCAGACTGTGGCAAGAACTACCTGGCTCTTCAGAAACCTCATTTCCTCTTCTTTCCTTCCAGTGTACTGGACACCTGGCCACTACAGAATCCAGCTTCCACTGCAGTTGAGTGTGGCCGTATGACTGAATTCTGGTTATACAAACATAGGCGTAAGTGGTGCGCACCACTTCCGGGCCTGATCTGTTAAATCCTCTTATGTATGACCCTTCCACCTTCCTTCCACGTCTGTGGTGGTCTTGAAACCACATTTTGGAGAGAACTTGGATCCTTTGTGTGATCATTTAGAGAACTGTCCGCCCACTGGAAATCCATGACATGAAAGTTAACTGAGCAAGAAATAAATTCACTCGCTGCTACAGACAGAGATTTTGAAGCCTGTTACAGCATCTAATATTATCATAATTAATAAATACATCCTCCATCATATTGTAAGTGTGTTAAACTCTTCTCTTTAGGATCAGCAACAAATCGGGCTTCCCTGGTAACTCAGCTGGTAAGGAATCCACCTGCAATGCAGGAGACCCCAGTTCAATTCCTGGGTCAGGAAGATCGACTTGAGAAGAGAAAGGCTACCCACTCCAGTATTCTGGCCTGGAGAACTCCATGGACTGTATAGTCCATGGGGTTGCAAAGAGTTAGACACAACTCACTGACTTTCACTTTCAACAAATCAAGAATGCTCAATGTCTCATAGAGATTCCTTTAAAAAACTAGAAATAGAGGGACCATATAATCCAGCAATCCCACTCCCAAACGTTTGTCTTGAAAAAACAAATACTCTAATTTGAAAAGATACACACACCCCAATGTTTGTAACAAAACAATTTACAATAGCCAGGACATGAAAGCAACCCAAGTATCTGTCAACATATGACTGTTTTAAGAATATGTGGGGTATGCTGCTGCTAAGTCGCTTCAGTTGTGTCCGACTCTGTGTGACCCCAGACATGGCAGCCCACCAGGCTCCCCCATCCCTGGGATTCTCCAGGCAAGAATACTTGAGTGGGCCGCCATTTCCCTCTCCAATGCTGAATCTCCACACTGTTCTCCATAGTGGCTGTACTAGTTTGCATTCCCACCAACAGTGTAAGACGTTTCCTTTTTCTCCACACCCTCTCCAGCATTTATTGCTTGTAGACTTTGTGATAGCCATTCTGACTAGCATAAGATGGTACCTCATTGTGGTTTTGATTTGGATTTCTCTGAAAATGAGTTATGTTGAGCATCTTTTCATGTGTTTGATAGCCATATGTATGTCTTCTTTGGAGAAATGTCTGTTTAGTTCTTTGGCCCATTTTTTGATTGGGTCACTTATTTTTCTGGAATTGAGCTGTAGGAGTTGCTTGTATATTTTTGAGATTAACTCTTTGTCAGTTGCTTCATTTGCTATTATTTTCTCCCATTCTGAAGGCTGTCTTTTCACCCTGCTTATAGTTTCCTTAATTGTGCAAAAGCTTTTAAGTTTAATTAGGTCCCATTTGTTTATTTTTGCTTTTATTTCCATTACTCTGGGATGTGGGTCATAGAGGATTCTGCTATGGTTTATATCAGAGAGTGTTTTGCCTATGTTTTCCTCTAGGAGTTTTATAGTTTCTGGTCTTACATTTAGATCTTTAATCCATCTTGACTTTATTTTTGTGTATGGTGTTAGAAAGTGTTCTAGTTTCATTCTTTTACAAGTGGTTGACCAGTTTTCCCAGCACCACTTGTTAAAGAGATTGTCTTTTCTCCATTGTATATTCTTGCCTCCTTTGTCAAAGATAAGGTGTCCATAGGTGCATGGATTTATCTCTGGGCTTTCTATTTTGTTCCATTGATCTGTGTTTCTGTCTTGATGCCTGTTGCTTTGTAGTACAGCCTGAAGTCAGGCAGGTTGATTCCTCCAGTTCCATTCTTCTTTCTCAAGATTGCTTTGGCTATTCAAGGTTTTTTGTATTTCCATACAACTTGTGAAATTATTTGTTCTAGTTCTGTGAAAAATACTGTTGGTAGCTTGATAGGGATTGCATTGAATCTATAGATTGCTTTGGGTAGTATACTCATTTTCACTATATTGATTCTTCCAATCCATGAACATGGTATATTTCTGCATCTATTTGTGTCATCTTTGATTTCTTTCATCAGTGTTTTATAGTTGCAAGGCACATTCTTAACCACTGAGCCACCAGGGAAATTTTACTTAGATTATTTAAACAAAAATATAGCACTTATAAATCATTTAGCTTAGTCCCCTTATATTTTCATCATCCAGAAAGCCATAGCAGAACATAAAAACCAAGAGAACTGGCTTTGTTCATATAGGAAATCAATCTGCTACTGTGCATGTAATAATTCTAGTAAGCTCCATCCTGGCTTTCTAGATCAAAAACCCTGACCCAACAGGCAAGACTAGTCTATTTCTCTAACTGTCCTAATTGGCTAACAAAATCCTGAAGCAAGTACTACATGAGAAGCTTGTGAATATACATTGTTTCCCAAATTGTGTCCCATAAAACAGAAACATCAATAAGATGTTAGGGAAAACTTGGAAATGGTGAACTAAACAAATCAGATAAGTTTACATAGTGCTGGATTATTCAGAAACTTGATTATGCTAAAGTGCATTGAGGTCCTCTAAAAAGGGATGAAATATGAAATATTTTCCTAATTATGGGACAAGGAAATTCATTATTCTCCATGTAGTATCTTGAAGAACATATCTGTTTTGTAGAATTTGATTGAGGAAATATAGATAAAAATTGCAATGGGCTCAAAGGCATTAAAATTGGTAGTTCTTGGGAGGAGAACTCTGCCTATTCATCACTGACATGTAGACTTAGTACCAAGTGTTCACCAAGTCAGAACTCTGTAGCACATATAATTGCCTCTGCATCTGAAGATGGGACAAATTGAAGGCAACTTTCCTTGTCCAAATCTGCCAATTTAAGTACTTCCTACTGCTACTTGACCTGTCCTCTGGTACCACTGAATATGATGATACTACAAAAATTCTCCTGAGTTTTTGTGTGGCTGTTTGTCTAGAGGATATATTAATCTACTTCCTAGATAAACCCAGTTGCAATGCAATCTCTTGCAAGATAAATCAGCCTGGTAGGAACACATTTGGGCTCTCAGGAGTCTACTTTCACACAAAAAGTAGACTTGCCCTTTCAAGATGCTGCCAACATTCCGGGTGCAGTAGAATCAGTCTCTTTAGGACACCAAAAATTACCCAGAGCCTCCTGGGTATTTCTGGGGCAAAGTTACCAATTTAGGCAGAACAAGTGAAACATGGGGCACTGGAGAGTGGTGGAGTCAAAAGCCATTTATGCAAACAACAGCACAGTGGCAAGGACTGTGAAAGATGGAGTGAGGATGTTAAAGTTCCTTCACTGGAACTAACAGACAGAGGATCAGCAGAAAACGAGGCCACCAGACAGGCCGAAGGTCAGAGCTGCTCTACCCCTTCAACAAGGAAGGAATGCAGCAGTGCAGACAGTTGGAGACCTCAAACTATCTGTTTGATTGGCTTTTCTCTCTTGTAAGAGGCTGTCTCAATTTCTGTGTACCAGAGAAGGCAGGGAAGGAAACCTCACAATAAGTGGCTAAGGGATGAACTCTGAGTAAATTCTCAGATGGCCTGAGTCACACAGTATGGGTACTGGTCTCATTTTCATATTTAAAGACACTTTTCCAGATAATATTTAATTATTGGTAAAACCTCATGATATTTTCTGGATAAAGTGCTATTTTTAAAATAATGCTTTAAAACTAAAATTATGAGTAAATGACATATATTTCTAAAAGAAACTGTAGTAAAAGTAGTAAGGCTTACAAATAAACCTCTCAAATGTTATTATTCAAAAGTTCTATTAAAATAATAATTGTAATTCCTTACTACATGGCCAATATAAATAACCTCCTCCTAATCTCTAAACCAGTCATTCTGAAACAAGGAAGAAAGTGCTCCTGCCAAAGTGTATCAAGGTCTTCAAGGGGGTATAGATTGGAAACCATGGTAATAGTAAATATAATTTTATAAATTTAATATAAAATATAATTTTATACTTTGAAATTTTAATCATCTAATCTTCTTATGATAGATTTCAAAGAACTAAGTTTAGGGAAATGCTTTACTTTTTTTTTTTTTTACTAGCAAGGCTAGACCAATTAGATTTCAGGTGATGTGAATGGACCCCACTAGAAAAAAAGAAAAAGCTGCTCAGATCCATGTTCAATGAGCCTAAGAATTAAAGGCAAATGATTCAATACCACCTCCACATAAACTAGCTGATTTACCTTCTGCAAATAACTTTAATCCTCTGAACCTCAAGGTTCTCATCTGTAAAATTAGGATAACAATGATACCTACTCTGCAGGGTCATTGTAAGGATTAAATGAAATAAAGCATGTAAAGTACTGAACATACTACCTGAAAGTGAAGTGAAAGGGTTAGCCACTCAGCCACGTCTGACTCTTTGCAATCCGCCATAGCCTGTACCGCCAGATACCTCCATCCATGGAATTCTCCAGGCAAGAATACTGGAGTGGGTAGCCATTCTCTTCTCCAGGGGATCTTCTCGACCCAGGAATCAAACCCAGGTCTCCCACACTGCAGGCGGATTATTTNCTCCATCCATGGAATTCTCCAGGCAAGAATACTGGAGTGGGTAGCCATTCTCTTCTCCAGGGGATCTTCTCGACCCAGGAATCAAACCCAGGTCTCCCACACTGCAGGCGGATTATTTACTGTCTCAGCCACCAGGGATGCCCCAGCATATTACTTGGTATATACTAAATTACCCAGCAAAAGCTAGATGCCATTGGAAGCCCTTACCTTCTGGGCACCTGAGATTTTTAAATGAAGTCTCTTACAGTGATACATAAAAATATTTTACTTTCAATCTTTTATTAAAAGGAAATATAGATTTTAAAGATTGAGAGAGAGTTTAAACTGATTTTCTGGTGGTCCTTAAATTCTTGAACTTTTAGCCATTTCTTGAACTAGTAGTTTTTAATTTCACTGACTACACATTGAAATTAGCCTATATTCAAGAATAACTAGTAGTTTTTAATTTCACTGAGTACATGTTGAAATTAGCCTACATTCAAGAAATAAAGATTGAGAGAGAGTTTAAACTGATTTTCTGGTGGTCCTTAAATTCTTGAACTTTTAGCCATTTCTTGAACTAGTAGTTTTTAATTTCACTGACTACACATTGAAATTAGCCTATATTCAAGAATAACTAGTAGTTTTTAATTTCACTGAGTACATGTTGAAATTAGCCTACATTCAAGAATAACACTGGAGAAGGAAATGGCAACCCACTCCAGTATTCTTGCCTGGAAAATCCCATGGACAGAGGAGCCTGGCAGGCTACAGTCCACGGGGTCGCAGAGTCGGACACGACTAAGCAACTTCACTTCACTTCAACAATAACATAGAAAGTTATCTGGGAATTCTTCTTGTTTATCCAGTTTCAGTTCTTACAAGTTTCAAGACATAATGTTGTTACTTGAATATTCCTCATTTTCATCATCTTTGTGTCATTCCAGTTCAGCCTGAAAGAATTACTTTTCATAATAATATGTATATGCCTCTTTTATCTACCTCAAGAACAACACATACACAGGAAGAAGGGTATGGAATAGCCAAGATAACTTTCTCTAGTGTCTTTATACTTGAGCCTGCATCAGTGAACACCATAATTAAAACTTTCTATTGGCTTTCATTTTTCAATTATGCAAATCTAAAAAGAAAATTTTCCAATGGGCTCAAACGTTATCTCCATAAAAGGTGACATTTTGAGGGATAAGATGGATGTGATTTGTTTTTATTTTGGAAATATGAATGAGAAAATCTATATAATTTTTCTTTAAGTTATATAATAATGTAAAAATATTTCCATTCATGAGCCTTTTATGTCACATGTAGGAATCACTTGCCAGAATAGGAAACTCCTATAATATGAAAAGCACGCATGTCAAAAATAAAGTTAATCGTATTAATACTTGGAAATTTAGCTTAGAGTGAGACCACAAAATTATCTGTTTTTATAAAATATATGCTTACAAGTATGTATTTTAAAAAGCATACTTCATAAATATCATCATCATTAAAACTAATATCTATGTCCCAAAAGGAGGGGAAACACATCTGCCTCCTCCTCCTGCCTTGACCTTTGAAAAGGAATTTCTCTCTCAAAGATTACATTTAAGACCAAATATAAAATGTCGCTCATTGGTAAAGAATCTCTCTGCAATGCAGGAGACCTGAGTTTAATTCCTGGGTCAGGAAGATCCCCTGGAGAAAGAAATGGCAACCCACTCTAGTATTCTTGCCTGGAGAATCCCATGGACAGAGGAACTTGGCAGGCTACAGTCCATCACAAGAGTTAGACACAACTTGCGTTTAAACCACCACCACATAAAATCATTATTTTGTTTTAATTTCTCTTGAAGTGACTGCTGAAAATAACAGCAAAAGTAAAAAATCAAAATTGAATTAGTTATGATGCAGCTACACTTAGAAATCACTCAATTTGAATTAATTCATTTACTGGTAACATTTTTCTATCTCTTTCTATGTATCCTAGGTAAAGATGAATATGGGATGTTTGTCCCCAAGAATTTACCACTTTGTAAGAAGACAAATATGTAGGCCTAACACTATAATCCAATGTGCTAAAGTATAAAGAGGTGTCCCCAGTGGCTCAGAGGTTCAAGTGTCTGCCTGCAATGTGGGAGACCTGGGTTTAATCCCTGGATCGGGAAGATCCCCTGGAGAAGGAAATGGCAAGACACTCCAGTATTCTTGCCTGGGAAATCTCATGGACGGAGGAGCTTGGTGGCCTACAGTCCACGGGGTCGCAAAGAGTCGGACACGACTGAGTGACTTCACTTTCACTTTTACTTTCAACATTATAATCTAACGTGCTAAAGTAAAATATAAATACAAATATGAATGAGAGTGCAGAGAAGTAAGTGATTGGCAGATATAGAAGATTATCTCTTTTTTCCGAAGGAAAGGAAATGTATTAATAAATTAATATATTTACCAGATTCCGAATTAAACTGAAGAAATGAGAGGCTTCTTTTTTTAATTTTTGAAAAAATTGTATTGGAATATAGCTGCTTTACAGTGAGAAAGGAAAGGATTTTAATTTGATTTACTGTCCAATTCAACTGTAATGTTACATTTTGATTATAATGGTTTAATTAAAATAGAAAGTTACAGAACATCTACCTAGATAAGTGCAACTCAGTAATTCCTGCATATTCATACTGAGATTGCTCTCAGTTCTTACCTGACTTCATTTAGCCTTTGGTGTTCTTGCCACCACACTTGCTTGTGTTGCTTTATTAGTGTTTGTTCTTTAGATAACTTTGAAGTCTGCACTGTTTTTCTGATCTAGATTCAGAGGAACAAAAGAGAAGCAATTCTGATGTTTTTTAAGTGTTTCCAAAATAAAAATGTTTAATTTGTATTTTCTAAGTTAAATACTTTCTCTTTTTCAATCCTATTCATGCATTTTCTAAGACTAGCATCTTTTAAAGAAAGGTATTTTTCTTTCTTTAGAAAGGAAAAAATCTATTTTCCACACATACAATAAATAACACAAGGCAATGGCACCCCACCCCAGTACTCTTGCCTGGAAAATCCAATGGACGGAGTAGCCTGGTGGGCTGCATGCAGTCCATGGGGTTGCTAACAGTCGGACAGACTGAGCGACTTCACTTTCACTTTTCTCTTTCATGCACTGGAGAAGGAAATGGCAACCCACTCCAGTATTCCTGCCTGGAGAATCCCAGGGATGGGGGAGCCTGGTGGGCTGCCGTCTATGGGGTCACACAGAGTCGGACACGACTGAAGTGACTTAGCAGTAGCAGTATTCATCCAACTCAAGGAAAATTTACATGAATATTCTATATATTTTCTTGCCTTTTTACACATCTTCCCTGCCAAGCATCATAATATCATTATTCTCATTTTAAAGATGAGGACACTGAAGTTCAGATAAGTTAAAAAACTTGGTCAAGACCATCAAGGTTGTAAATATCAGAATCACAGAGAACCTTGGTATTCGGATTGGTTTTATGTAATCCTTCAGCACAGGATGGGAGAAAAAAATCATTGGATAAGTTATTAGGAGGATTGGCCTTAGTTTCAGCATCTACTAGAAATATGACCTTAAATTGTATGTACAATTTTAATCTTTAGACTCCATGACTTTGTAAATAAAGTTTTTTAAAACTTCAGGCAAATCTTTATTTGACGGTATTAAACAAGGAAATAGTGAAAAAGAGTACTGAAACCCAAATTTTCAAATCAATTTAATTTTTCCCAAATTTTATGACTTTTCAAAAAAAATATAGTACATAATTCATTCTTTGGGGTTTCTGCTAATAAGCTATGTCAAGCTTGGGTCTGTTTGCCTTAAGATCCATTCTTGGCCAGCTCCCTCATCTGCTTCACATCAGAGAGCAGCCTGTGTTTCTCAGACACCCCTGAAACTGCCTTCCAGCTGGGTTCAGCCAAAGGGAGACACTGGTAGTGGGTGATTGAAGGGAGGGAGTAAAGGCGCGCCAAAGGATTATTCACTCCTCTCTACTCTCAGAGGGGTCTCCACAAGCATCTGCATTTTCTCCATTGCACCAACATTTCCTGACAGTTCTACCCTGGTTCCAGCTATCTCTGGGTAACCTCAGCCTATGGGGTATGCTACAACCTTGCTTTTGCTAAATGTCCCTCCAACCCAGGCAAGATAATGACTTCCTTCTGTTGTAATCCCTATGTTGGTTCACAGCCTTCTGGCTTCTCAGCTACATCACCTGTGTAACTATTTCCTGCATTAATGACCCCTCTATTCTAAATCCTTGAGTATTTGTCTGTTTCCTGGTTAGACTCTGACTGACACTGAACTTGTGTATTTATATATGCTGAACTTGTGTACTTCATATCAATACTTTAAAACATCTCTAAAAGTGCTAATCTCAAATCAGAAACTCAATGAAATATGCATATTTTATATTTTCACTGCTACTAGAATACTCAGTACTCCGAAAGCTTTAAGAGATCAATACTGAAGATATAAAAACTTCAGAAGAGAAACTCTAAAAAGACTCTGTATAATGCATGCTATTTCTAGCTGTCATTCACTGATTACTGTAACCTTGAGTTTATCTTTCTGCTGTTCTGGTTACTGATTCAAAATTAGGAGTATAAGAAAACAAAATATCCCAAGCATCACTTAAAAAAAACACAAAGTCAAATATTAAGAGTGCTACAATTATGAAACTTTGGAGAAAAGTATATTTAAATCAGAACAGGTCATTGCAGAAAAACATAGCCATCTCTATCCCAGGGATGGGGGAGCCTGGTGGGCTGCCGTCCATGGGGTCGCACAGAATCGGACACGACTGAAGTGACTTAGCAGTAGCAGCAGCAGCATTTCACTGAAAAAATAAAAGTGCATATGTAGTGTTTCTGAATTCAGATACTCTTGTGTTTGCTTGAAGAATGCCTAAAACTCATTCCAACTATTTGCCATCTATAGTCTCTGGAGTTTGTTGCATCAGGCAAAACTTTTTAAATGAGATTTCTTTGATATATTTGGTCCATATTGTAAAAAAAAATTAAAACACATTGGTGAAAGATGAAGACAGATTTTTATAGCTTAAAAAAATCAATTCTGCTGCCTGTGGACCCAGGGAAAGACCAATTAGCTAGACGATAAAAGTAAAAATAAAGCTACTATTTTTCACTAGACACTTCCAATATTTTGCAGAACATCCTGATTTCTTTGTAAATTCACTCACTGACTCTCCTTCTATCCTCAGGCCAAAAACTTTTTTTAAAAAAAGAAAAGTTTTTTAAAAATAAAAAGATTTAATGTTGTATCTTTATCAATAAAGTAATTTCTAGATGATTCCAATTCAGTTTGCTGAACAACAAGCCATCTGAAGTCAATATTTAAGGTAGATGATTATTTATGCAGAATGCTGATGAATTATAAATTATAAAAGTAATACATTCATTAAAAACATCAGAAAGTAGAGGTTTTCTTTGTAGTTTACTGTGATGAGCCAAGATAATAAAACCCTAAATGCTGCTGCTAAATCACTTCAGTCGTGTCCGACCCTTTGCAACCCCATAGACTGCAGCCCACCAGGCTCCTCTGTCCCTGGGATTCTCCAAGCAATAGTACTAGAGTGGGTTGCCATTTCCTTCTCCAATGCATGCATGCATGCTAAGTCACTTCAGTCGTGTCTGACTCTGTGCGACCCCATGGACAGCAGCCCACGAGGCTCCTCTGTCCACAGGATTCTTCAGACAAGAGTACTGGAGGGGGTTGCCATTTCCATCTCCCAAAACCCTAAATAGACACCCTAAAAGTCCTATGGACCAGATGACCTATCTTTAGATAGAAGCAACAGTAATTAGTAGACAGTTTAAGTGCTGGCTACATATGTCTTTGTCAAAATTCACTGACATGTACACTTTAATTTGTGTACTTCACTATATGTGAGTTATAACTCAATGAAAACTGTCAAAATTAAAAATTACACTAAGATGTCATTCCTCATCTAACATCAAATTGGCAAAAATTCAAATGTTCAACAAAACACCATGATGTGAGGCTATGGGAAAACATGCTCTCTCTTACATTGCAAGTGGGAATGCAAGATGGTACAAATGGATTTATCCTTTGACCTAGCAATCATACCTATACTAATCTACCCGAAAACTATATTGACAAAAGTATAAAAAGATAAATAAACTAAGCTATCCACTGCAACACTGTTTGTAATAAAAAAAGACAAGCACAGAGATTCTGTCAATGTGTTCTTACCAAAATAAACTGAATTTGAATCTGATTGAGTCTCTCCAAATAACTACCAGTTACTGGAAATACAAGAGATAGGAAAACATAATTAATGACACCACCAGGATATAATCAGCAAAATCCAGACTATAAGGAACTATAAAGGACAAATACTATAATTTCTTCAAAAAATAAATTATAAGAATATAAGAGAATGGAGGAGGAAACCTTAAAAAAGTAATTATCAAATATAATATATGGATACTATTTAGATGCTAACTTGAAAAAAATTTGAAAAAATTGGAGACAATCAGGGAGATTTAACATCGATTATTTGAAATTATTAAGAAATCATATAGTAATGGTATTATAGGGTTTGGGGTTTTATAGCCCTAATCTTTTAAAGATACATACTGAAATAATTATGGTGACTATTATAATATCTGAGATTTGATTCAAAGTAATCTGTTATAGAGGGAAATTGTAGGTGAGAGTACAGAGGAAACAATGGTCATGAGTTGTTAATAGTTGAAGGTGGATAATATCATGTGGAGATTAATAACTCCATTCACTCTAATGTTGCAATTGTCCATATTGTAATGTATTTTACAATTGTGATTGTATTCCGGTAATTGTCCATACTGTAATGTTTTTAAAAACAAGAAATAGTAGATGGATTACTTGAGCTAGGCAAGAAGAAATATTAATTCTTGCTAAGCAAAGAAATTCAAATAAAAATAATTCGGAATTAAAAAAAAAAAAAGAAAATTTTGGCACTGGTGGGAATTTCAAACTATGCAAGCCTTGGTCTCTTCATAGAAATTCCCACCTCAATCCCATCCCCTAAACATCACAGAATCTGTGCAGGTCTCTGTTCCTTCACTTTCCTGAACCAATTCAGATTGCTTTAGGAGTCCCGCATGAGAGTTTTAATACATGCGCAGTAGACTTTTTCAAGCCCTCTCAGTGTGTAACAGGTGTCATTGTCCTTGGGCTCACATCCAAACCAACTTTTGAATCTGTACTGCTCTATCTCTTGACAGTGAGTCGTATTTTTCTTGTTACTTATCTCATAGTTGTTTATTGAATGCCGGACATTGCGTGGAGAAGAACAGTAAATATAGAGGTAAATAGCGTTCATGTCCAGAAATGGTCATGTCGCTCCTGTCAGATCACTTGTGTGTGTCTATAGAGGTGTTTTATTTCAATGCTGTCAGGAATTGGACTGAGTTTGTATTTTACTGTTGCTAGCAGAATCCTCAACACATGATAGGCTTCACATTCCCCTGGTTACGGGCTTCTTTTGTCTCGTGGGACCTGCAAGTTCTTCTCCTAGGTTTCAATCATCCTTGTGTCTATGCCTTAGAGGAGATCTCTGTCCATGTTATTTCACCATCTTCAGGGTAAACTTTTTGTCTTACTGCTAGCTCATGTTGGTGTAAGGTGTTGGTTGTCAGTTCTAGTTCTGACTGTTCTGTCAGTCTTGTTTATCTATGAATACACATCCTAGGTTTCAATCATCCTTGTGTCTATGCCTTAGAGGAGATCTCTGTCCATGTTATTTCACCATCTTCAGGGTAAACTTTTTGTCTTACTGCTAGCTCATGTTGGTGTAAGGTGTTGGTTGTCAGTTCTAGTTCTGACTGTTCTGTCAGTCTTGTTTATCTATGAATACACAATTTGACTCTCCCTAAACGGTAATACAGCCATGAAATTAAAAGACGATTACTCCTTAGAAGGAAAGTTATGACCAACCTAGGCAGCATATTGAAAAGCAGAGACATTGCTTTGCCAACAAAGGTCCATCTAGTCAAGGCTATGGTTTTTCCAGTGTTCATGTATGGATGTGAGAGTTGGACTGTGAAGAAAGCTGAGCACCAAAGAATTGATGCTTTTGAACTGTGGTGTTGGAGAAGACTCTTGAGAGTCCCTTGGACTGCAAGAAGATCCAACCAGTCCATTCTGAAGGAGATCAGCCCTGGGATTTCTTTGGAGAGAGTGATGCTAAAGCTGAAACTCCAGTACTTTGGCCATCTCATGGAAAGAGTTGACTCACTGGAAAAGACTCTGATGCTGGGAGGGATTGGGGGCAGGAGGAGAAGGGGACAACAGAGGATGAGATGGCTGGATGGCATCACCGACTCAATGGACATGAGTTTGAGTGAACTCTGGGAGTTGGTGATGGACAGGGAGGCCTGGCGTGCTGTGATTCATGGGGTCGCAAAGAGTCGGACACGACTGAGTGACTGAACTGAACTGAAACTTATTAAGATGAGAAAGTAAGTCAAGGAATTTTGTAATATTGAACAAATTTCACATTCCTTCAGTAAACCCCACTCAGTCATTGAGACTATTTTAAAATATTTCCACCAGCTTCTTACAAATATTTTAGTTAGAATATTTGAAAAATATTTATAAAGGATATTGATTTGTAACTTTTCAATGTAGTATTTGCTTGAAAAATACTTTGAAGTTTAATGTTCAGCTTTTTAAATTCACTTGCAAAATTTCCTACTTTTCCCATTCTTTGGAATAGTTTAACATTGGAATTACATGCTTTTTAAATTTTTGACAGCATTATTCTATAAAACACGCTACACCTGGTACTTTTTTTTTATGGGTGCATCTTCTAGGGGACGTTGATTCACTTAGGTTTTCAATTTCTTCTAGGGTCAAGATTGGCAAATCATAGTTTCCTAAAACTAACTTGCATAAAATTGAACAAAATCCTTTCTGAAGAGTACTTTAATTCTTAATGCTTATGTAATTTTTTGTTTGTTTTTAAATTTGTGCTTTCTCCCTGTTTTCACTGATTAGGTTAAATTGTATTTTAAATTTTTAGTGAAAGTGCTAACTTTTTAAGATATTAGTTTGTTTTTCTGTTTTCTAACCCCTTAATATCTGATTTTATCTTTAAAATCCCATCCTTCTGCTTAACGTAAGCTTCACATAAGCTTATTTTGTGGTGTTTAATTTGCTTTAACACATTACATTTTTATGTTTTATGAACTATTTTTGCTATAGTGTTCATCCTTCAACATGCTTCTTATAACTTTGATTTTGTGTGATGAAAATTTTCCCTTTACTATATTCTTAAGTTCTGCTACCTCATATTTCATCTCCTCCTGTCATCTCTTCTCTGGATTCTTGTATTTTGTCTTGGATCTCCTTTTGAAAGACAATAGTTCTTTTAAGTTGTTTCATCACTTTTGATTTGTGGTCACATGTTTCATCTGCTCTGTTGCAGCATTGGCTGATGAATATTCTTGGTCTGTTGGTAAAGTTTTTGTTTTTAAGATATATGATACATCTTAAATTTATTTTTGTGTGCGATATAAGGTAGAGTTCCAGTATTATGTTATTTTTATTTTTGCCATATATTTATCCAGTCATAACAGCAAAATTTGTTGAAAGGATTTTTCATTCCCCCTTTGAATTGCCTTAGCACCACTGTCAAAAATAATTGACTGTATGTATATATATGAGTCTCTTTTAGGACCGTATTCTGTTTCATTGGTTTCTGCGCTCGTTATTTGTTGTTGTATAGTTGCTCAGTTGTGTCCAACCCTTTGTGACCCCATGGACTATACAGTCACTGGAATTCTGCTGCTGCTAAGTCACTTCAGTCGTGTCCGACTCTGTGTGACCCCACAGACGGCATCCCACCAGGCTCCCTCATCCCTGGGATTCTCCAGGCAAGAATACTGGAGTGGGTCACTGGAATTCTACAGGCCAGAATACTGGAGTGGGTCGCCATTCCCTTCTCCAGGGGATCTTCCCAAGCCAGGTCTCCCACACTGCAGGCAGCTTCTTTACCAGCTGAGTGACAAGGGAAGCAGGAATAAGTTCATTAGTAAATCTTAAATAGTGTAATCCTCTAGACTTTTCCTTCTTCTTGAGATTGGCTTATCTGTTCTTGGTTCTTTGCATTTCTATCGCAATTTTAGAATCAACTTGTTTATTTCAATCAAAGATACTGCTGGGATTTTTATTGAGATTGTGTTTGATTAATAGCTCAATTTGAGAAGACCAGCAAATTTGAGTTTTCCAATTCACAAACATGGCATATCTCTCCATTACACAGAATTGTGTTTTTTATAATAGGTTTATGTTTTTGTGGGTAAACTCTGGTATTTTACACATAGATTTTTATTATGGCATCATTCTATCAGTGGTCTTCCAGTTTCTTTGTTGTTATTTATATTGAATGAGTTGAATTTTCCTAACCTGCTTTTTGAAAGAAGTTCCTATAGAGGGAAAGATAATATGGGAGCCTTATAACTGATACAGAAACAGATTGGTTTCTACAAATAAGACTGATTGTTTATTTCTTTATATGTAAGCAGGCTTTTCTGTTTAGTTTGTTTGTATTTAACTTATATTGACTTCAGTCACCAAGGCACCCCACCCTAGTTTCTGACCCCATTTAGCTAAAAAAATGGATTAGGTCTCTCCCCTCTCCCCTTTAGGAAGATATTGCCACTACATTTTTTTTGTAAGGTTTTTCATCCTTGGATTACTCCTTCTATGCCTTTTTCCCGCCATGGCTTCATTGCAATATTAGCACACCTGTTGGCAGCAGTCCCTACACAATTTTTCGAATCTGTATATCATACTTTAATAGAGTTGCCTTTACATGGATTTTCAGAGTTTTTCTTTTTTGTTTCATAAGACTTCTAGGGCAAAGCACGGGGAAGAGATACTGAGTTATGTAGCCATGTTAATGTGAGAGGCCCAAACTTTAATTTTTGAAAATGACAGTTAAAACAATATATCAAACTTTCTAAACAAACTTATAAAGGAAATTCAGTTTGTAATAAAATTAGAAACTATCTCATAATGCTCTCAATGTAGAAGGCAGGAATTCTGTTTCTAACCAAAAGATACTCTTTTCCAAACTATATTTTTGTAGCTATAAAGGCCTATATTATTAGAAAGGATCAAAATGGAATTAATCTGAGCAATCCACTAAAACTCATTCAGTATTTTAATTTTTCTAAGATTCTTTTAGCCTCTAGTCTCTTAGATTCATAGGATTTTAGAATTTTAGAGCTTGTAGAGATATTAGAGTTAATTTTTGGGGAAATTGAAATAAAGGACCTTGATCTAGAAGCCACTGCTGAGTGGCAGAACCATAGCATTTGTGTAACTCAACTCTCTGCCATTGATTCTTCTGTTGGTATCTGCAGGCCTTTTTATTACTTGTTTCTGGTGAATTTACCCCTTCAAAGTTACTTCTGATAAGTTATCAAATATAATTTTCTTTAATGTAGACGTGAGAAGACAGATTTGAGTTGGATAAATCTGTATATTTCTGTTAATAACAGAACTAGGTCTAGAAGATTCACTAACGAAGAAATTCTCAGTGATTCAAAGATGCAAGCGTTAGAATAGTCCATAGAAACCCCTATTTCCTCCTAGTGTATACAGTTATTTCTTTTGTAGGAAGGTTGTTTCGAATAGCTGTGATTGCTTTAATTTTGAAACCCTAAGAATCAAGAATATGAGTGTGAAGTACCTTAGGCCTTACCCAGCAAGCTGGTTCATAGGTAACTGCTCCATGAATGCTTCCTAATGGTTTT
This sequence comes from Oreotragus oreotragus, assembly GCA_006410675.1. Lineage (NCBI taxonomy): Eukaryota > Metazoa > Chordata > Mammalia > Artiodactyla > Bovidae > Oreotragus > Oreotragus oreotragus. The sequence continues at coordinate 121,340 of SJYX01004661.1, forward strand.
TCACCATCAACAGATCATGCTGAGAGTAGTGCTTGCTTTGGTGCTCCACCTTTCTTTTCTTCTTTCCTGACTTTCCTTGCCACCTTCTTTGGGTATCCAGCTTCACATGAGACCAGGAGCAGCTGATATTCCCTAAAGCAGTGGCACGCCAAAACTGTGGGAGGCAGGACAAGGTGAGAGCCATCACGTAAGAATGCAGCAGGAGTAGGCAAGACAGAGGGGGTCATCGGGACTGGAAGTTAAGAGAAACCTAGGGGTACAGTTGGAGAAGGCAATGGCACCCCACTCCAGTATTGTTGCCTTAAAAATCCCTTGGACGGAGGAACCTGGTAGGCTGCAGTCCATGGGGTTGCAAAGAGTTGGACATGACTGAGAGACTTCACTTTCACTTTTCACTTTCATGCATTGGAGAAGGAAATGGCAACCCACTCCAGTATTCCTGCCTGAAGAATCCCAGGGACGAGGGAGCCTGGTGGGCTGCCATCTATGGGGTCGCACAGAGTCGGACACGACTGAAGCGACTTAGCAGCAGCAGGGGTACACCAGCAAGAGATTCCCAGATCACATGCATTCTGTCTGTGATCCAAGCCTGCGAAGATAAGGACTCAAGCAGACAGCAAGCACAGCAAACCCAAAGCCCAAACTGCTTGAAAACATGCTTGAAACTGTGGTCAAGACCAGTCTCAGGGAGAAACTAGCTTAGGGCCTGTGGGTATAAGGCCACCATTTCACGCAACTTAGGGGAGCATCATTCTTTGTTTTGGCTGTGCTGGGTCTCTGTTGTGGCACATGGGTCCTTTGTTGCTGCATGCGGGCTTTCTCTATTTGCAGTGAGCAGGGGACTCTCTTTTTGCAGTGCATGGGCTTCTCATTGCAATAGTTTCTCTTGTTGCAAAGCACGGCCTCTAGGACACGTGGGCTCAGTAGTTGATTGTGGGGTGTGGCCTTAGTTGCCCTGCAGCATTTAGGATCTTAGTTTCCAGACCAGTGATGGAACATGTATCCCCTGCATTGATGGGTGGATTCTTAAGCACTGGACCCCCAGGGAAATCCCATCATTCTTATTCCCTACTGTGAAGAGGTCAGCAACATTAGGGAGCTGGCTAATATCTTTAAAACATTCAAGATGAAAGATGGGATCTTTCCCTCTGACATGTACTATCAAATATACTCTGGGGAGAAGTCCTGAAATTCACCAAGTTTCTGTCTCCCCAGGACAGTGTGGACTGAAGTCAAAGTAATAAGCTAACGAGCTTAACCTTCACCTAACGGAAGCATTGTGGGCAGGGGGTGACCTGGACCACTTCCAGGCTCCCTGACACCGTTGAGTGAGTGTCCTGCTGCTTGGGAGCCTCAGTACCAAGTCTGGTAATTGTAGAGTCTTTGGGAGGGCACCCCCCTACTCAGTGCCTCAGTTCAATACACACGCCTTTAATTTGGTGTTTTTTTAATTCAGCTCCAAGGCTGTCGTCAGCCATTTCTCCCTCCTTCCTTTAACACTGACCACCTTGTTCCCTTTTATACCCTGAACAGAGCCAGGCAGTGTGCATTGAAATCCAACATCCTTTGTGTTGTTTGAGAAATCTGAGGCTGACATCTCCGGGGCTTTTTTGTTTCTCTTGCTTCTCTCTGCCATGACCTGCCAACTCCTTTCGGCTCTCCTGGGCTTTCGTCCTGTCCCGTATCGACTGTTACCCTTCTCTTTGTTTGAGGGATGGTAAGGATGAACCCTACAGTACAGTGACACTGGCTTGGGACATGGTCTGATCAGCCTCCAACCTGGGCATGTAGGTCCAAGGTATTTCACCAGACCAGGGTTGTTGTTGCATCGGCAGCTTATAAAGGAGCCAGTTGATTTTCTTTTTTTTTTCCAGACTGCTATTCTGAATTCACAAGGTCTTTTCTGGGATTTCATGCTGCGGCTCTAAATGCTCTTTTTATCTGCTTCTTTCCTGTCTTAGACCTTGTGGTCCTCAGGTACCCAGTTTGCTAATTACCCCCATCGCTGGCACCTGACAGCAGGCGGCTGCAGTTCTGTTAATTATGTCCCCAGGCTTAGAGATTCTCTTGTAATGACATCCAATCATCTACCTCTGACTCGTGGGCGGAAAGCAGGTTGCAGGCATGCTTCTCTTCCCCTGAGCTCTTAAAATCTATTCTTCTGGCCTAGCACCTTAAGATTCATATGCCATGCCTTGAAGGTATATGATAGAGGAGCCGACTCCGTGCCTTTTACAGCATCCGGTTTGGGCACAGGTATTGAAGGATCAGGTGCGGGGAGATTTGAGGACCAGCCAGCACCAAATCGATTTACCAGGCACACACCCCGCTGAGAATGTGTTACCAGAGGCTGCTGGGTGGACCTGTTGTAGATTAAGGCCCTTCTCTTGTCTCCTTCCATCCCATGACCCCAGTGTAAACTGTCCTTTAGCCCAGAAATTACAGTTTTCCATAAATAGTGGAATAAAGGTTAAAGAAAGCCATGATTAATTCCTTCCTGTGGAAATGAAAAAGACTGTGATGTAGGATATAAGAGGTCTGGGTTTCCAGAGAACTAGATTTGAATCAGTTATAATATTCATTCTATGAGGGACTGGTCTTCTGTTTTCATCCACAAAATGGGGGAAATATTTAATATCTAGTTCTTCTCTGCAAGTGAAGTTTGAAGTGGGGCCAAGGGAATTCACGTGCAATATTTCCAGAAGGTTTGGTTTTCCATGGAGACAGTTGCTGTTTTGTATATATCTAAACACAAAGATATGTAGATATATAGACAGTTTCTCATTGATTATTTCAAGATACTGGAAGACATGAATTGTGGGTAAGGAGAACTGTTGAGCAGGGAGTTTTAGTCAATTTGTAGGTACTTTAAAGCAATTGTGATGGATGTGGGAAAAGAAATCAATGGAGAACCATCAATAGGGACTTCACTGTAAATACAATATCTTAACAGCCTGACTAGTCATCAGAAATACTGCCTATCAGTAACTGGGCAAATTAAAAGGGGCAAATAAGACCTCTGCATATAAGTCATAAAAATAAAAGAAAACATGCACTTTGCTTCACAAATGATGAGGCAAGGATGAGGGGAGGGACAGGCAACAGACAAAATCAGTCCTGGTTCTAGTCTACGATTATTGGTTCGGCCAAAAAGTTCTTGCAGGTTTTCTATGAGATGCTTTGGAAAAACCCAAACAAACTTTTGGCGAACTGATACAATCACGATTTCCATTTGCATAATAGATTTGATTGTGATTGACTCTCATGAATAAGAAAGCTAGGTCAGGTTCCCTTTTTATATAAGAGGAAGCTGGTTCAGAGGTTCACTCGGAATCACAGGATGTACACACAGGCAGTTCAGACTTAATCCCAGGTCATTCTTTCTGACATAGGGTGCTTTCCCCTTGTCCGCCCTTGCTGTGGGAATTAGGGGTTTTCTTTGAGCCTCAGTTCTGTCCTTATCCAGCGTTCTCTGTCTTCAGAGAAACTTTTTCTCATTGGCCTTTCTTTAAGGACTTGGTAAAGTAGGCTCACTTAATGCCTATTCTTTAGAAAGAAGACCTTCCTCTTGAGTCAGCAAATGTTCGGCTGCCCTGAACATCCTGATGTATCATTTGGCCCCTGGTGGGTCTCCAATCCTCTCTTCAGCTGCTGCTACCTGAGATGCCTTCCAGCCTGGAATTTCTGGGCATTGCTCAGTCAAAGGTAAGCCCACAGAAAGAGGGTGATAACAAGTAACTTCCCAGGTGGCGCTAGTAGTAAAGAACCCACCTGCCAATGCAGGAGACTCAAGAGATGTGGGTTTGATCCCTGGGTTGGGAAGATCTCCTGGAGGAGGAAATGGCACCTCCCTCCCATTTTCTTGCCTGGAAAATTCTATGGACAGAGGAGTCTGGTGAGCTATAGTCTCTAGGGTCACAAAAGAGTCGAACACTACTGTGCACACGCACACACACACAACAAATAACTTGAGCAGATGCATTAAACAGACACATCCTACAATTCCTGGCAACTCAGTACTTCCCGCTTCCAACTACAGCCCAGCCCTGCTTTCAAATAATTTCGATCTTCTTGCTCAGCTCACTGACTTTTTGCCATCGTTCACATCTACACTGGTAAAATAACTCTAGAGAGGGATTTTTAATTTGTGCTCCTTGTGGCCAGGTCTCCTCTTTCATGCCTCCATCTCTAGTTAATGAACTCTTTGCTCTATTTCTTTCTCTCAGGTTGTTGGAAATCCTCTCAATCAATGAATTATCCACCTCCTACTTGCCAATATATTTGGGAGCTTTGTGCTCTCCAACTGATCAGAGACGGACATGAAGGATGCTGTTAAATGTGCAGGCCAGTAAATACACCTATATGACGACCTTTGTCCGTTCGCTGTGCTACGGTTAGATATAGGGAACAATTGTCCCCATGTTAGGTTCCTTCCATCTCATACCCATCATAATTTTTCCTGACCCCCTTGGAGACTGAGGAAAGGTGGCAGTGCTCTTCCTTGATAAGTGTGAATAAATTGCACCATTCCAACAAGATCTGGACTCATATAACAGACTCTCCCTGCCGGCTTGGCTGTGTTCTCTGTTCCGCAGACAACAAAGGATGACAGGTTGTAAGTTTCAGCATCAGAAGAGAGCAACTGGCTTCCGTTGGCAACCTCACTTGTTAACTGGCAGCTCTGAGAAACAAGATTCCCTGGGTCATCTAAGGACAGGCAGCAGCTGATGAGTTTAAGAAGCAAAGAAGGGGTTGATGGCAGTTCTATAGCCCTGCAGCACCTTAGTCTCCCTCTCTCTCTGCCCTTTCTCCTCTCTAGAGCTCTCATCCCTTCTCTCAGCCGCACCCTGGTTAGAAGGATCAGATTGTAAGAAATAGAATAAAAAGCACTCCCATTTCCTGAATAAGTTGGCTTCATGGAAAGGAACCCAGCCCAGCCTTTGTGACTACAAAAGTTACCTGCCCAGTAAATGCCTTTCTACCTTCTGCAGCAAAGGTAGCCAGCTTGGTAGCATCTGTTCCTAGTAAGGAATAAAGTATACCTCTCTGAATTTTTTTTGGTGGAAGACTCCCAAATACTTAATTTTAATACAGTAGGTATACCTGTGGCCAATTCATGTTGATATTAAAAAAACCGTCACAATGTTGTAAAGTAATTATCCTCTAATTAAATAAATTAATATAAAATTAAAGAAAAGAAAAATATTATAAGTCTAGCTAGGTCATAAATTATCTTTAATAAATGTTTTGTCCCCAAAGCACTTAAACAATAAATCAACTATACCTCAATAAAATTTAAAAAAAAGATGAAAAAAAAGAAAGCCAGGAAAAAAAAAAAAAAAAGACTGAATGGACCCATGTTAATGATAGCCAGACTTTTAGATTTCACTTAAAACCAAAATGATATATATATTTTAAATCCATTCAGTAAAGAAGGTCAGCTTTCTATTTGCCAGGTAAAGGCCCTTTATGACTGCTGTCACATCAATACATAAAGGCCGTTTTAAAACCAATAACTCTGGAAAAAGCATAGTCTTAAAAAAACAAACCAAGAAGAATTTCCAAAGAAATAAAAGTCAGCAGCCTTATACCAACTTCAACAGACAAAAACAAACACCGTTCATTTGGGAATGATTCTAGATCTGCAGAAAAGTTGCAGAGGTGATACAGAGTTCCCATAAACCCTCGCTCAGGTTCCAGATCAGGTTTAACACTCAGCTACATTTAGACTATTGCAGCAGCATTTCTCCTCCTCATAGCGTAAGTCCTCAACACCCATGTGGTGCCTCAGTCCCGTCCTGGGTGCTAGGCTAAGCCTGAACAGCATAGTAGGGATTTGCACAGACTGAGCCATGTATTCTGGCAGCTCCAAGAAATAAGAGTTGACCTTGTGGGCAGCCAAGTCAGCCCTTGGGTCTCAGATCTGAGCCAATGACACACTGAACGTCTACCTCATTCACAGGAGCAGTGTCCCCTTTAAGCTCCCATCAGAATCCCTGAGTCAGGAACCGTGTGCTTTCCTCCCAGCTTAGGGAGTAACTCAGTCACTTGCTCTTCACTTTTGCCTGTCTTGTCTCTAGCTCCCAGGGGCTGTGCCCTGATCCTGCTTTTATTTATCCTGATATTGTCTATGGACCTGGGTCATTTTACATTTTGCGTCCTGGCTGCTGGACTAAGCTTTCTCTTGACCCCTACCCTCTTGAATGAACTAGTCTAGCCCCATGTCCACACGCTTCTGGGGCTTCTTGAAATCTGCTGAAACTGACCAGGCCACACTTGATTACATCATGAGTTATGATAATATTTAACTTTATTCAGTCATTTTTATGCAAACATTTACAACCTGTCACTTTTTAGGCTCCATTATTAAGGTTTATAGAGATGAATAATAAAGCCTTTCTTTCAGAGAACTCACAATCTAGCAGAAGATATAGGCGAGAAAAGTAAGGATTTTCATATGACAGTCATTAGTATGAGAAAACTGGTGCAGGGTAAGTGACTAGGTAAGACTCAATCCCATATGAAGGGACACACAGAATAGCAGGTTTGAAAAGAACAAAAGACAATTTGGGGGGCTTCCCTGGTGGCTCAGTGGTAAAGAATCCGCCTGCTAATGCAGGAGACATGGGTTCAATCCCTGATCCGAGAAGATCCCACGTGCTGTGGAGCAGCTAAGCCCATGCACCACAACTATTGAGGCTGTGCTCTAGAGCCTGGGAACTGCAGCTACTGAGCCTGAGTGCTGCAAGTCCTGCAGCCGGTGCACCCTAGAGCTTGTGCTCCACAAGAGAAACCACTGCAGGGAAAAGCCCGTGCACTCCAGCTGGAGCGTAGCCCCCACTTGCCACGACTAGACAAAAGCCTGCCCCGCAGTGAAGACACAGCATAGCCAAAAATACACAGATATTATTTTAAGAAGTGTCACTTGGGATATATTATATTTGAAATAACAACAGGACACCCAGATGAAGATGTCCATTATGCATCGGAAAGAGAAGGCTGGAAGAGAAATGTAGGCTGAAATTTTGCTGGCTTGTCAGAATACAAAGGCAAATTGAATTCTAAGGCCACTCACATATCATGGATAGAAGGAAAACAGGGCTTAAAAAAGGGACCTGGAAGAAATCAGCACCTAAGGGGTACAAAGGACAATATCAAGCAATTTCAAAAAGTACCCTTCCAATGCAAAGCATGGGGGAAGAGGTGTTTATTCACATCCTCTCTTTCTGCACCTTAGCTCTCTCCATGTTGTGAAATCTGCCCAGGCAGGCGGCCATTGGGTATCACTCTGCTGTTGCTGAAACAGAAGGAAAGCCCAGCGTCATGGCCTCTGCTAGGAAGGCATCAGAATACTTATTCTCCTCCAGGTTGTTCTAGATATTGGTGAAGTTGAAGGAGAAGCCAGGCATATCCACAGTCCCTGAATAGATTTCACTATCCTTGTCCCTAATATGGAGATAAGATATGGGTCATTCAAAGGTTCCTAGATAGCTCAGTGGGTAAAGAATCTGCCTGCAATGCAGGAGACCCTGGGTTTGATTCCTGGGTTGAGAAGATCCCCTGGAGAAGGGATAGACAATCCACTCCAGTATTTTGGGGCTTCCCTTGTGGCTCAGCTGGTAAAGAATCTGCCTGCAATGTGGGAGACCTGGGTTCAATCCCTGGGTTGAGAAGATCCCCTAGAGAAGAGAAAGGCTACCGGCTCCAGTATTCTGGCCTGGAGAATTCCGTGGACTGTATAGTCCATGGGGTCACAAAGAGTTGGACACGACTGAGTGACTTTCACTTTCATTCAGTGGCATTCTGAGAAAGGTATTCCAGGCTCCTGAGACAGAGGTTCCCTAAGTATCAACAAAGAGTGATTGGAACTGGTAAATGTTCAGGTTCCCAAAGAGCTTCCAATATAATAAGGACCACCAAAGAGCCTAATGCATAAAGGATAAACTCTGTACTTGGAAACTAGAGACACTTGTATATGAAATCTGTATCCAGCAAGAAAAAAAAAAAAAAAGATGAAAATGTGCAATTGTAGTGATCATGCCCAGAAGTATAACAAACACACTGAAGCATCCAGCTTATTACTTGTGTTGAATGAACTGAGTGATGATTAATAATGAACATTGTTTTCGCGCTCCAGAATATGCAGCTAGACACCAACAGCAGTGTTATTATTGCACTGTGGATGCTGTCGGCTCCCTGCATGTCTGAAACACATATGTGAACCTTAGTTGTTTCTCTGGGAAATTCGAGAACACGATGTAGGTTCCACGTGGATCTCCTATCTGCATGTAGATCTTTCTTTAAAATCTCTTAAGTCTCCAGCAACTGGGCTCTCAGGCCACTTCTTTCCATCCAACCTGAAGGAGGTTCTCATAGAGGCATTTTTAAGTGGCACAGATGAATTAATGTCGAACATGACTTGGCAACTGAACAACAACCGGGGTATCTAAAGACAAATAGTGAAGACTACCCTTATCCTGTTAATTAGAGAAGACCAGAGCCTTGATAAGGCACCCTTTGTCTATGTGACCAGATATCCTGGAAAAGGTTCACCTAGAGACAAAATGTAGGAACCAATTCCTGCTGACAGTGGGACCCACTGATGCTGTGGGTCGTGGGGAGAAGGCTGGAAACTGGAGGAAAGTCTGAGAACTGTATGTAAGATTATCCTTTCTGGAGCGCAGACTTTTTCATACCAGTCTTATGAGGTGCCACAATTTTTTGTCCTAAAATGTTTCTGCAATATTATACCCTGAGAATAAGGAAAGAAAATTCATTATTTAATTTGATCTTCCTAGCATTCCTATAAGGAACAGATATCAACATGCCTAATTTTCAGAAGGGGAAGCAGAAACTATATTTATCCAACAAATATCTACTGAACACCATTAAGTACCAACCTCTACTATGTGATGAGTATAACATCTGATCTTTGCTCTTACACAGATTGCAAATTGAGAGAGGAAGTAAGCAAGTAAATAACAATTTCAAATTTTTAACCATGTGAAAGGATAATGGATACCGTAGATTCTATTGTTTGTTTGCTTTTTTCCCATTTTTTTGCTGCCCATCTTTCTTGTGTCATTTCTTAAGGGGCACCTCTCTGATGCTTTCCCTGTGGGAAGAATATTCTTACCTCAATGAGATCAAGTTTGGATGTATGATATGCTTTGACCAATGAACCATGAGTGAAAGTCATCTGTTCCATACCCAGGCAAAAGTTTAAAGGGTCGCATTGTGGTTTTGCCGTTGCTTTGTTTCTCTCTGGGTTGAGAATAGAGTGTTCCAGATAGAGGCTGCTGCATCACCAACTCAAGGGACAGGTGTCTGAGTAGACTCCGGGAGCTGGTGATGGACAGGGAGGCTTGGCGTGCTGCAGTCCATGGGGTCACAAAGAGTCGGACACGACTGAGTGACTGAACTGAACTGAAATGAAGACAGCACAAGGAGGAGAACCTCAGCCTTCCCACTGCCAATGTGAATAAGACAAAAATGAGAAATGAACTCTTTGTTTCTGGAAGCCACTAAGAACTGTGCTTGTTAGGCAGTATAACCTAGTGAAATCTGTTTAGCACAATGAGTATATTTGTGTGTTGGGATGAGGGATAGAAGAAGACTTTGGGGGATGGGCTCTGAAAGCTTGCTTAGGAGCCAACGTTTTATCGAAGAATCTGAGGTCACTGTGTACCCAACATAGTAACCACATTTTCTCAAGTCTGTATAGGCCATTTCTCCACCATTGACATTATTTGCAAAAGGGCTGGATTCTGAGTAAAATTCACAGAGCACATAATGGAAAGATGCATAACTGAATTTCTGTGTAGATTTAGGAAAATTTCAAACAATTTTCTCAAACAGTTATGTTTGGATTAAGTCTAAAGTGTGTTTTGCCTCAAGCTCTTTGTTCCTTAATTTTAAATCTGTATGAATCTTTAGGAAAACGGAATCCATATGTTTCTCATTCATTTACCGTTACCTCATCAAAATACAGTTTGAAAGAGTCACTTGATGTTTTAAACTCTTGAAATCATATTTTCCTTCCCAATTTGGGATGCTGCCTTTCCTGTGGTCAGCACCTCAAAGGAAGAAAATATGTTCGTCCTTTTGGGGAGTGGTGAGGTCCCCAGCTCAGACTACTTCTCCCTCTCGGCCACAGTGAAAAGTCCTCCAAATGTGGCCTCTGTTTTCATCACTGCATTGCAATCTGCCAAACTAAACCACAATGTCCAGCCATTGGCACGAGACATATTTCTTTCAAGAAAATGAAAGATTCAAAACCAAGAGTCCAACATGTTGCCAGGCATCTCCTCTTTTCACTGACCCAATCCTTCTCTTTGTAACCAGGTCAGCTTCAGTACCTTATATCCTATTTCTAGCTAATGAGAAAAGTAATTTTGAAATCTTCCTTCTTCACTATTTGGGAAAACATGAAACATTTTTGTCATGTCCTAACTAGCCCTTTGTCCTTCATTCTAGCTTATTATTTTAATCTCTCTCCCTTAATGTCCAGCTACTTGTAATTTCCCAAACAAGACCTATTTCTGCAGCTTTCTGAATGCTGTTCTCACGAACTGGGTGTCTTTACCCCCATGTCAGATGCCTTCTTGTTCTTCTTCCAGGTTCTGCTGGGACGTATCTTGCCCTGTGATCTCCATGCAATTTCGTGCTTCATTTCTGGGGCTCTCCCATGGCCATGCACATACTTCCATTAATGTTTATCTCAAGGTGTTATAATTATTCATATGCAGAGTCAGTTCAGTTCAGTCGCTCAGTCGTGCCCGACTCTTTGCGACCCCATGAATCGCAGCACGCCAGGCCTCCCTGTTCATCACCATCTCCCAGAGGTCACTCAGACTCACGTCCATCGAGTCCGTGATGCCATCCAGCCATCTCATCCTCAGTTGTCCCCTTCTCCTCCTGCCCCCAATCCCTCCCAGCATCAGAGTCTTTTCCAATGAGTCAACTCTTCGCATGAGGTGGCCAAAGTACTGGAGTTTCAGCTTTAGCATCATTCCTTCCAAAGAAACCCTTGCCTAGGAGGGATAACAACNATCCTCAGTTGTCCCCTTCTCCTCCTGCCCCCAATCCCTCCCAGCATCAGAGTCTTTTCCAATGAGTCAACTCTTCGCATGAGGTGGCCAAAGTACTGGAGTTTCAGCTTTAGCATCATTCCTTCCAAAGAATCCCTTGCCTAGGAGGGATAACAACTGAGGATGTGTTTCTCACAGTTGGCCCTGAGCAGTTGAAGCTGATCAAGGACCATGAGCTCGGGGAGACCCTGGCCCATCAGACTCTCACTGGTCCTAACTGAAGAGTCTTCCTTAGCAGCAAGGAATGAGGTTTGTTTTAGCCAACCGTGTTTATTTTTGTTTCCTTTTTTATTGCAGTATAGTCGATTTACAATGTTGTGTTAATCACTTCTGCTCAGCAGAGTGATTCAGTTATATGTACATGTGGTGATGTAGTTCACTAAGTCGTGCCCGTCTCTTTGCGACCCCATGGACTGTAGCCCGCCAGGCTTCTCAGTCCGTGGGATTCTCCAGGCAGGAATACTAATCTCTTCCAATAGATTGTGTTCCATTTGAGGGCAGGGGACAGGTCTTATTTATTTTTGTTTCCATGGCATTGCCAGAACAAGAGGCCTTAACCATAGTTCACCTGTTGACTATGGGGTTAAATACTCATATGACCACGTGATGTTTAATAGTCATGGTCCTATTCTTGCTGCTCTGAGAGAATTTAAAGATATATTCTGGTTTGGGGAACTGGGTTTCAGAATTTCACATAGACTAAAAAAATCAGCATTTAGTATTTTTTTCAAATTATTATAAAAAAAATTACTTCTGCTGAAATGAAAAAGTAGGAGGAGGAGGAGGAGAGCCAGCTAATTATCCAGAAAATTTGACAGTGTAGCCTGGATAGGGTGGGTGGTGAGCCCTATGCAGCTCTCTAGGTCTGCAATATTCCACGTTAATTGTGCTTTTATAAGATTTCTGAGGTTTTGTTTTGTTTTTCCACCCCCTACTTCTCCAGACCTTGCTGCTAATCCAGTTTAAGTTTCAGAAAGTGCTGAATTTTCAACAATTGAAGGCATATTTTCTGGGAGAAACTAAGGGGAAGGGCAGGTAGATTTTTTTTATTGGGGCTTGGTTACTTTACAATGTTGTTAGTTTCTGCATCTGCTATACATGTACATATATATCCCCACTGTCCTGGACCTCCTCCCACCTCCTCACCCATCTGTTCCCACTAGCTATCTGTTTCACACATGGCAGATTTTTTCATGACCTTTCACATTAAATTATATCTATATGTATATAAATATGTTGTTGTTCATTTGCCAAGTCATGTCTGACTCTTTGTGACCCCATGGACTGCTTTCTCGTCATTCAGCATCTCCCGGAATTTGTTCAAATTCATGTCCATTCAGTCAGTGATTCTATCCAACGATCTCATCCTCATATGTGTGAGATATATATATATATATATATACATGTGAGATTTATTTATATCTACAATGGCACCCCACTCCAGTACTCTTGCCTGGAAAATCCCATGGACGGAGGAGCCTGGTAGGCTGCAGTCCATGGGGTCGCTAAGAGTCGGACACGACTGAGCGACTTCACTTCCGCTTTTCACCTTCAAGCATTGGAGAAGGAAATGGCAACCCACTCCAGTGTTCTTGCCTGGAGAATCCCAGGGACGGGGGAGCCTGGTGGGCTGCCGTCTATGGGGTCGCACAGAGTTGGACACGACTGAAGCGACCTAGCAGTCAGCAGCAGCAGCAGTATACTTATATCTATATCACATGTATATATGTGTGTACATCGTATGACTATACATATATCTCGCATGTATATGTAAACACATAAATATATATATTATATATGTGGCTATACAGCCCATGGGGTCACAAAGATTTGGAAATGATTGAGCAACTGAGCATCCACACAATACATGTATACAAAGAGAAAGAGAAAAATATAATATGTGTGTGCTTGTGTGTCCCTGTCCATTTGACCTTGAGTGTGCATATATTCACAGGTCAATTTAAATCCAAACTGCCTAATTACAGTGTTGCCATGAAGGAGAATTCTAGATTTACATTGTGTAGGAGACAAAAAGAATTTCATGAATTAAGCACCCATTGTTACAGTAATAAGCACAGTTAAAAACTGCTTGGATTCTGGGCTTAGTATTTTGAGCAGCAGAAAGAAGGAACAGATTAATTTTTTATGAGACGCTAAGCAAATAATTTAAGCAAAATATGGGTGTCTTTTTTTGAAACAATGAAAAGATTCAATCAAAAACTTCCTTCCCTTCTTCCCCTTGCCTCAAACCTTTGAGAATCTCTTGCAAAATTTGTTTTGTTAAAACCATGGATTGAGGAGCAGTCAGGGGAAAGGTAGGGGGATAAACTTCATGGAGTATTTCACAGTCAGAAAATCTTGGCTCACATTAAAACTGTGAGCACCAGGAAGTATGAAACACTGATTCTTATCTCCTAAAGAGTTTTACTGTCATCAATGCCCAGAATAAGCTGATGAGTTGAGAGTGGGTGACCTTAATAGATATAACTGTATATGAGTTCATTGTACCATGAAATTAAATTTTAAATCTGAATTGATGAACAAAAAGGCCAGTTTGATATTTTTGAACAATAGTTTGAATAGTTTTGTAACTCTTGCCTTTCCATGAGAATTGATCTGAATTTGGGACTGTGCAAGGACGCTTCCTGGTTCTGAAGATTATATCTGAGCTCTTCCACTAATTGGTAAATTACAACTGAATAAACTGGCAAATCCAATGGCCTCTTCTTAACCCTCTACCTACCTGCTGTTTCTTGGAACTGACCATTATTAGCCATTACTTTCTTCTTGAGTCTCCTTTCTGGCTTCAGGACAAAGGCTCCTCCTACTGTTTGGTGGACTCCGTTGTCCTATTTGCTGTTTTCCTCCATGTTCCCCAAGTAGCCCTTATCTTACTCCGCTGCCACTATCTCCTTTATCCCCTTGGCAGTCTCATTCTTTCTTCTGTGTTTAGTCATCACTGCTTTATGTGACTCCCAAATCTATACTTTCTCTTTTTCTAGATATTTATTTATTTGGCTGCTCTAGGTCTTAGTTGCAACATGCAGGACCTTCGCTGGGACATGTGAACTATTAGTTGCAGCATTTGGGACCTAGCTCCCTGACCAGGGATCAAACCCAGGCCCTGTGCATTGGGAGCACCGAGTTTTAGCCACTGGACCACCCGGGAAGTACCCCTCAAATCTATATTGCTATTTGACCTCTTATCTGAGTATGCATCCCATATTTTTATTTACCTTCTTGACAGTTCCACATGGGTGCTTTTCTATCATCTCACATCAGTAAAATTAAAATCCAAATCATCACCAGTTCCTCAAACCTGCATCTTATCTTGATTTCCCCATAAAAGAGCAAGACACACAGGAAATAGAACTCAGAAACTGCCAAGTTCTGAGCAGTGAAGAGATGGAATTGGGAGGTGGAAGGCATTACTAAAACTGTGCCAATGCTCTTACAGAGTATTTCAGGATTGTCTCTTCACTTGTGGTTTTACTCATTCTCCGTTTACTCACCCATTTATTTATTAATTTATTCACCCATCTATCCATCCCTTCCTTCCTTTCATCATTCATTTAGAAAGTATTCATTACATTCCTTTTATTTGTCAGATGCACAAACACAAGTAAGACACAGTCCCTGAATTGAGGAATTTCATAGGAAGATAAAAACAGCGTTACATTTTTCAGATGCTGATAGAAATATTTGAAATTTGGGACACCAAGTATGAGATGGTCAGTCATTGAGGAGAGAGAAGTTCAGGAATTCTGCAAAAATAGGGGGCACGAGGCACATCTTATTAATAAAAGATGAGTTGATGATATTCATCATGTACACAGGCCCCAGCTGCTGCATAACAGATACCAGGATCTGAAATAGCCTTGTGTCCGGAAGAGGCAGACTCTAGGTCCATCCATGTCTAACAGATGACTCTTGGAATTTAAGAGGTAGGCAAGGCCAAATGGTGAAGATGCTGGTGCTCACCATGCATAAGCAGGAGAGTTTTATCCTGAAGTCCTCGGGGAATCACTGAAGAGCTTGGGTTTGGGGTTTGGCAGCTGGGATGGTACAGCTTCTGTACCTTGGGCTTCTGCTGCCACAATCCTGCCCAATTTTAGTATTTATTATTCTCACTTTAGCCTTTGATCGAGGAGAGAACAGCCTCCCCTTCTCGCTTCTGCTCCTCCCGACTCTTGGAATAGCTGCAATAGTTTCTAGTTTTCAAATTGAACTTTACTAAGAGCTAAAGGGAAATACAAGGAAATTGTTGCAGAAATGGCATCTGTAAAACAATAGTCTAGTTTCCGAAGTACAGCTGTATGAGTCAACCATGCTGCTAGAAAGAGCAAAGAGATCATGTGGTTTCCAAATCTCTCTTTTGGATTTTTTATTATTGGAATATAATTGCATTACAATGTTGTGTTAGTCTCTGCTGTACAATAGGGTGAATTAGCTGTATGTATCCATATATCCCCTCCCTTCAAAACCTCCTCCCACCCCCATCCCTCATCCCAGCCCATTTAGGTCATCACAGAGCCCTGAGCTGAGCTCCGTGTGCTATACAGCAATTCCCACTAGCTATCTGTTTCACACTTGGTAGTGTGTGCATGTCAGTGCTACCGTCCCAATTCATCCCATTCTACTCCTCCACCACTGTGTCCTATGCCCATTCTCTACATCTGTGCCTCTGTTCCTCCCTGCATNCTCATCCCAGCCCATTTAGGTCATCACAGAGCCCTGAGCTGAGCTCCGTGTGCTATACAGCAATTCCCACTAGCTATCTGTTTCACACTTGGTAGTGTGTGCATGTCAGTGCTACCGTCCCAATTCATCCCATTCTACTCCTCCACCACTGTGTCCTATGCCCATTCTCTACATCTGTGCCTCTGTTCCTCCCTGCATATAGGTTCATCTGTACCTTTTTTCTGGATTCCACATATACGCATTAATATACAATGTTTGTTTTTCTCTTCCTGACTCACTTCACTCTGTGTGACAGACTCTAGGTCCATCCATGTCTACTCAGATGACTTTGTTTGTTCCTCTTTATGGGTGAGTAATATTCCATTGTATAGACTTACCACATCTTCTTTATCCAGTCTTCTGTTGACAGACATTTAGGTTGCTTCCATGTCCTGGCAAATCTCTCTCTGCTCTTCCCACCAGTGTTGTTACTTCTACTGCCGTTACTGCTGCTCCCATCACCATCACACATGTTAACATTTTAGCAGCTCACATATACTAAGTATATATCTTATGCCAGTCACTATGCTGTTGCTTTATTGAAAGCATCTCCTTTAATCTCCATCAAAAATAAAATGGATGAAATTTTTATCAACATTCCATTTTATATAAGCCCACATCAAGTAAGTGATAGAACAACTGGTCCCTATCAGCTAGTACCAGCAGGTTCAAAGGGTTTTACTGTCATCCTTGGCAAGCAGAGTCATTCATGCCAGGGTACACCATGCTGCTGCTGCTGCTGCTGCTGCTAAGTTGCTTCAGTTGTGTCCGACTCTGTGCGACCCCAGAGATGGCAGCCCATTGGGCTCCACCATCCCTGGGATTCTCTAGGCAAGAACACTGGAGTGGGTTGCCATTTCCTTCTCCAATGCATGAAAGTGAAAAGCTAAAGTGAAGTCGCTCAGTTGTGTCTGACTCAGCGACCCCATGGACTGCAGCCTACCAGGCTCCTCTGTCCATGAGAGTTTCCAGGCAAGAGCACTGGAGTGGGATGCCATTGCCTTCTCCTGAGGGTACACCATAGCTCACACTAAATAATTGCTGCACACACCCAGGCTCTTGTTTTCTGTTGGTAAGTGTCTTCTGTTTAACTCCTTTGCCCAATAGACTACTTTACTGGGATGGTGGGGTAACTGCTCTCATCAAAGCAAGTCCCCAGAGCCAAGACTTGTCATTCTCTTGCACAGAGCATTTGAGGGGGAAGAATGGGTGGGAGAGGTGTTGATCTGACAGGTGGTCACTTATATGTATGTATAAGTGTATATTATATGTATGTGAACATACTTATATGTATGTGGTTCAAAGAAAAAATTAATAGATGGGACTCAGATGTGTTTCACTGCTTGTCATTCCCTTGGATGAAGGGCTTATGGGGTAGAGGGAAATAGTGGACAGACAACTGCAACCTTTCCTTGTGTGGTTTTGAGAGGATTCTTCATGCATTGTTGAGGTTTTTTGTTTTACTTATTTCCAATAATTGAACCAACCAAATTAGCTTCAGATGTTAAATAAAATCATCAAATAAGTTCTGGATTTAGCATAACACTGTCAATGCTAGGGGTTCACAGAAGCCACTGACAATCTTCAGGACCTACTTTCAGGGGACTTGGAACTAGAGCTGAAGGCCAACTTCCCTTTCCTGTGAACATGAAGATTCTGGTGATGATTCATCATTAACATGTATAGAGCATATGCCATGTTCTAGGCACATCTGCAAATGTTTTGTACATTTCACAATCACCCTACAATATAGGAATTACTATCCTCATTTCTTTTTTTAATTTTTATTTTTTTAATTGAAGGATAATTACTTTACAATGTTGTATTGGTTTCTGCTGTACAACAATGTGAATCAGCTATCATTGTTCAATTGCCAGGTCATGTCTGACTCTTTGTGACCCCATGAACTGCAGCACACCTGGCTTCCCTGTCCTTCACTATCTCCTGGAGTTTGCTCAGACTGACGTCCATTGATTCAATGATCCCATCCAACCATCTTGTCCTCTGTCATCCCCTTCTCCTCTTGCCTCAATCTTTCCCAGCCTCAGGGTCTTTTCCAGTGAGTCAGGTGGCCAATGTATTGGAGCTTCAGCATCAGTCCTTGCAATAATGTTCAGGATTGATCTCCTTTAGGATTGACTGGTTTGACCTCCTTTCTATCCAAAGGACTCTCAAGAGTCTTCCCTAGCACCACAGTTCGAAAGCATCAATTCTTTGGTGCTCAGCCTTCGTCATGGTCCCACTCTCCATACGTGACTACTGGAAAAAAGTCTACATATATCCCCTCCCTCTTGAGCCTCTCTCCCATCGCCCCCATCCCAACCCTCAAAGTTGTCACAGAAGCCCGAGCTGAGCTCCCTGTGTTACACAGCAGCTTCCTGCTGGCTGCCTGTTTGACACATGGTACTCCATTTATGTCAGTGCTGCTGTCTCAATTTAACCCACTCTCTCCTTCCCTGCTTTGTCCACAAGTCCATTCTCTATGTCTGTATCTCTCTTCCTGGCCTGCAAATAGCTTCATCAGCACCATTTTTCTAGATTCCATATATGTATGTGTTAATATATGATATTTGTTTTTCTCTTTCTGACTTACTTCACTCTGTATACCATACCATCCCCATTTCTGAGATGAATATATTGAAAATTTGGTAGTTCGGTAGTTGACTCAGTGTCACATATTTAAGTGTGAAAGGCTCTCAGTTGTGTCCAACTCTTTGTGAAACTATGGACCATACAGTCCATGGAATTCTCCAAGACAGAATACTAGAGTGGGTAGCCTTTCCCTACTCCAGGGGATCTTCCCAACCCAGGGATCGAACCCAGGTCTCCTGCATTGCAGGCAGATTTTTACCAGCTGAGCCACAAGGGAAGCCCCACATATTTAAAAGGCAGAGCTGAATTTAATGCTTTCACATCAGCAAGTCAGTATGCAGGGANCTTTCCCTACTCCAGGGGATCTTCCCAACCCAGGGATCGAACCCAGGTCTCCTGCATTGCAGGCAGATTTTTACCAGCTGAGCCACAAGGGAAGCCCCACATATTTAAAAGGCAGAGCTGAATTTAATGCTTTCACATCAGCAAGTCAGTATGCAGGGATACCTGGACCTCCCTTGATGTCTGAAACCTAGGGATGCTGCTTTCCATCAGTACATCTGTTATGTCTTCTCCTCTTTGTGGTCAGCCCCACCCCACCACCCACTCTGTCATAGATTTAGACTCTGTCTATACCTTCTCAGGTGATTTAGAATCTCTCACACTGACCGCAACTTATTACCACCTCTATATCAATTATCCTCCGCCTCTTGTGTATCTTTCCAGTTCAACCTGAAATTAAAGATGTTGACTCCAGCCTTACACTCTGAACACACGAAATCACACAGCTTTTTTCTACACAAAGCTCCAAACTCCCCAGCAAGGACTCTGTGTCGTATTCTGCGCCACCCTCCATGCCCACCTTGGAACCATTTCTTATTTCCCTGCCTTATTCAGCAGCCACCCATAACTGACTCATAAAAAGAGACTAATGAAATAGACAATGTGGCAGTGTGAATGGGAAAGCAAAGACCAGACGTTTTGAAGAAAAGTCCTAATGGCAAAGAGCTGTCAGTAATTTTGTTCCAGAGGCAGTGACTTCACCTGTAAGCATCATAGCTAATCAAACTGGAAGTTTCTTTCCTTGCTCTGTGTGTGTGTGTAATTATTTATTTGAACATGGAATCTTTAGAGAGTGCAAAAGAAACAGCTCTTCCTTCCCAAATCAAATGGTGTAGGGCAACTATTGCAAATAAACCCATTTTCTTAGATCATCTCAAGGTTCCAATTCTTCCTTGGTGCTCAAGCGTAGAGCTGCTCAAGGAAGATGAGGCATCCACCCAGTTCTTTGCCAAGTGAACAGTTATTTATAGCCCTGAGAGTTTTCTGAAGTGCAAGCAATAATAATGGCTTATATCATCATCACTACCATCACGGTCTCATCTTCTTTGGCACTTTACAGTGTGATCACAAAATGTTTCCACACCTAATTTATCCTTTGATCCTTATTAAAACCACTGTGTGAATTAGGTATTGCTGACCCCGATTTCGTATAAGGAAATGGAACCTCAAGGAGGACAGACTACAGAGAATGAAATCTGTGCTAATTCCCAGGACTCCTAACTTCTAGGCCAGTCTTATTACATCATACCTTACTGGGTAGTCAGGGCTAAATGATACTTACATGGGTGAGCAATGTGACAAAGTGGGAATGACCAATAATTTTGGAGGTGAATTCCTTGGGATTCAAATCTTAGCTTTGGTGCTTGCTATTTGTGTGGCCTTAGACTTGTTACTTGAGATTTAGTCTCCTCATGTATAAAATGGAGCTAAAATGACTATTCACAATACTGAGGTGAAAGGGAAAGGGAAAGGGAAGTCGCTCAGTCGTGTCCAACTCTTAGCGACCCCATGGATTACAGCCTACCAGGCTCCTCCACCCATGGGATTTTCCAGGCAAGAGTACTGGAGTGGGGTGCCATTGCCTTCTCCACTGAGGTGAAGGTTAAATAAAATAATGCTATGGAGTACTCTGGCTCAACACAAAGCAGGTGTTTAATAAGTGGGAGGCTTTTTTTTTTTTTTTTCTGATTTCAAGATGTCCACCATCTATCTTCATTCTACTGAGATATATAAAAGCTCTGAAAGGAAAAAAAAATTTTTTAATGACGTATTTCACTGCAAAACTTAAGTAGACTTTGAGCTAATCTTGTGTTGTTTATCTTTAAAAATTTTTTTTACTAGATTTTTTTCAACTTAGTGAAAAAATTTATGCTTGCTGTAGAAATATTACTGTTTTTGCTGCCACAGACCCCAAGGATATATTGCATAATATTCAACATATCACCTTCTTTCTAAAATTCAAAATATTCTGCATTCTGAAGTAAATGACTGTGAGTCCACTCTTCCACACTGGTGGTAGGCTAGGAAAGGCTACTAGTATTTCTGTTATTTCTGATCCTTTGGTATTTTCTTCTTTTACCTATGGGGGTTGGGCTGTCTTGCTAGTGGGTGTGGAGTTCCAAAGGCCTGGTGCTGGAATGGAGGAAACAAGCTGAAAGTGGTAGCCACAGGGATGGTTGGACCAAGGTGGGTTGGAGAGAGGTAAGGCTGAATGCCTGAAAAAGTGAGCAAGGATGCTGAGTGCTGGGGCCAGGAAAGAGAGCTGTACCAGGGCAGGCCCTCTGAGAAGCAGATGCCAAACAGAATGAAACCTGCCAGAGATTTAGTGGAGGTAACACGTGTAGATGATAAGGCAGCACAAGTGAGCAGGGGCAGACTTGAGATCATGATTCTGGGCTGACACCTGTGAAAGGAGAATGAGAAGAGAGGAGGGTGAGATGGGAAGACTCAAGGGGCCCCAGCGCACAGAGACTGTCTCAGGCAGGCTGATGGGAGCCCCAACCACAGGTTCACTAGGGGAGGACTGCCCTGGGCAGAAACACCCCTGTTCTGTCACCTCCTGTGACCAGTCATTGGAGGGGAGCACCCCGTAGGGACTGTGGTCTTGGCACCATCACTGGGGAGGACCCAAAGGTGCAGCATCTGGAGGTTGTCAGGCAGGTGCTCTGCTTGTGGTGGTTCTTTTAAAGGCAGGTCTGAGCAGCAAATCTTTCTGTGCTGTGCTTAGTCATGTCTGGAGCCTGCCAGGCTCCTTTGTCCATGGGGATATTCTCCAGGCCAGAATCCTGGAGTGGGATGCTATGCCCTCCTCCAGGGGATCTTCTCAACCCAGGGATCAAATCCAGGTGTCCAGCATTGCAGGCCAATTCTTTACCATCTAAGCCATCAGGGAAGCCCAAGAACACTGGAGTGGGTAGCCTATCCCTTCTCCAGGGGAACTTCCCAACCCAGGAATCAAACCAGGGTCTCCTGCATTGCAGGCAGATTCTTTACCAGCTGGGCTACTGGGAAATCCCCATGCCTCCAGGGGAGACTGCGACCTGAACTCAGCACCTTAGACTGCTCAGGATGCTGCAAAAGTCAGACTTTGTCAGAGAAGGCATGCTGAATCTGGCCAAAATGTATTAGAATCAGGGGAAATTAGAATCAAGTGAATGGGAATATATCATATTAAAATTATAAAACAATTTCTAAAGACCTCAGGAGATTCAGATTTTACCTCTCTGGCTGGTGGGTTTGTGCATCAGCCCAACTAACATGGGTGCCAGGACAGAGTTCCCAAGGCATTGGGAATTGTCTCCAGTTCACCCCACCATACCTGGAAAAGAAAAATCATTGAGTTATCCACACAGTTCCCTGCGGTCAGCTGGGGCAATCACTCCACAGTTCCTCCCTTTCAGTCCTTCTTAAGAACGCTGTTTGTGGAATTCCAATGCCCTGCCCACAGCAGGCCCCCTGCAGGCCCAGTCCATGTTCTAGTACAAAGGCTGGAAATCACTGCTTCCCAGGTCTGATAGCTCCACTTAATGCGAAAGGCCACCTCTCCCCATATGGAGCTTTTCTACCAGTTTGTAGCTTCCACAGAATGTTCATTTAAGAAGAAAGATTTGGGAATCTTCCTCTGAGCTGAAGATCACAGAGCTGGTCATTACATGGGGCAAGGAAACTTGCTGGAACCAGCAGACAATACACTTCAAGGGACCAGAAATCTGAGTCAATAGGTGTGTTCTTCAGAAACCAATACTAATATATTTAGTGCTATTGAGCATCATTAAATATGTATCGGTTCTTTATATTCTCAGCTCAGAATTGTTCTAAATGTATTCTGCATGCAAATGAGTATTTAGAGCTGATGCATTAATGCTGTCTCCAAGCACCGGGTGTGTGTCCAATCTCAAGTTCATTGACAGAATGAGGAGTCAGTGAGCTGTATTCATCACATGGCTGTTGCACACCTCATCATGGAATTCTCTCTTGTTGGCCAGTCACGTGCCCTCCCAATGCCAGTGGAAATTGAGAATGAACATTGAGTAAGAGCTATGGCACCCTATAAGCAAGAGTAGTATTTGGATGCTGGCGTTTGGAGACCGGAAGTGAAATGCATAGAGCACTTCTACAGATAGCCCCATCTGGTTCTCCCTACAGCCTGTGTCTGCACTCCAGCTCCTTTTACAGAGTGGTTCAGATTTACTTGGGCTGAAGCAGAAAGAGATGACTTTTTAACTCCAGAAACAAGCCCAAGCAATAAGTGTATCTATAAAGGAGATATATTCTATCATCTTTGAGATCTCTTTTAAGGCAAAAGCCCTAAGAGACTTACAAGTAAAGATTTGGAAGGTAATTATATTACCAAAAAAAAAAAGACCAAGTCCAAGTTGTTCAGCCCCTGCCAGGCTTCCATCAGTGGGTTTATATAGAAGTTTAAGTTCCACATACAGATGTAACCATTTGAGTTTCAACTGGAAAATTCTTTTTTTTTTTTTTCCTGGTATAGACTATGTAATAGCTCTGTGCCTATAACAAAAGGGAGCTGTAGAAGATTTCATTGATAAAGCATGAAATTTGGAGTCACAGACTTGTGATCAAATTCTGCCTGTCCTACCTCATAGCTCTCTATCTTGCTGCATCTATAAAACTGATGCAATGACTATGGGCCTCGCATGACTGATATGAAACCTAAATGTGAGAACTGAAACAAACTGCTTGTTAATAGAATGTGATAGAAAAATGGCAGTTTCCCCCATACCCAAGGCCAGAATCAGGATGGATTCTCTCATCTCTGTGATGCTCCTTAATTTAGGAAGATGAATGAACTGAGACACCAGTACAACCAAAATATTGGGTGGGCCAAAAAAAATCTGTTGGGGTTTTTCCATAAGATACTATAGAAAGATGTGACGAACTTTTTGGCCAACTTAGTAGAAGAGAATGGAGTCCCTTAAGCATGTGATGAAACCCCAGAGAATAACGTAGTCGAAACTAAAACTCAGCACCACCCTTCTGCAGCATGGCACACCTCTCTAAGAGGAACTGCACACAGGAGGCAATGGAGCATTCTCACATACCTCCAACAGCTGCACGGATACACGGATCCTAGACAGAGTACACAGTCCTGGAGCCAACAGCCAATACTTAGCATCAACTCTGAGAGATTTGCACAGAAATAATAGAGTTTAAGAACCATTCTGCTGTCTCTGGAAGAATGCCTGGACCCACATGATAGCATAGGAGCTAAAATACAACAGGTTTTAAAAAAATGCATCATATTAGTCATCTATTGCATGTCACCTTTTATTCCAGACTCAGAGGCTTAAAACAGTAGACATTATCTCAGTTTATGCATGTGGTCCAGAAGTCCAGGAACAGTTTAGCTGTGAGTCTCTTGTGAGTTGAAGTCCTGGCATTGGCTGGGGTCAAGCTTGACTGGGGGTAGGATCCCCTTCTGAGATCACTCACACGCTTGCTGGCATCCCTCACAGTTCTGTATAGACTGCCCGAGTGCCCTCATACCATCACTGCTCATGAGAGGACAGCTGACCTCTCTCAGAACAAGTGACTCAGAGGTTTGGGAAGTGTACCCAAGACAGAATGCACAGTCTTCTTGTTACCTAGTATTAGAAGTGACATCTGATGATTTCTACTCTATTCGACTCACCAGAAGTGAAGTCACTAAGTGTAATCTACATGCAGGTGAAGAAGAAGAAAAGTCCATCTCTTAAGCAAGAGAGAATCAAAGAAATTCAACAAATTTTTAAAACCAGCACATGTATTTAAAGGAAGAATTCAATTAAGAAATTGAATTGATAGTCATACAAAGATCTCGAATGGGAGACAGTGAAATCTGAATGGACTCTATTCATTCCAAATAAAAAGTTGATGAGGTTCTCAAACTGTCTGGGTGAGCCTGCTGTGTGCATAGAATACACTTTCTCTTCCCTCTGGGATCAGAGCTGCAGACTAGCTTTTCTAACCTCCTTTATATGTACTTGGGATGGTGAGTCTGAGTTCTGGCCAATGAAATATACAGAAGAGATGTCCATCCTTTCTAGGCTTCCCCATTAAAAAAAAAAAAAAAGTTCTTCCACATTCTCTTTTTTTCTCTACTGAATGGAGATATTGATTGGCGATGACTCAGGACTTAGTCGGAGAAGGCAGTGGCACCCCACTCCAGTACTCTTGCCTGGAAAATCCCATGGACGGAGGAGCCTGGAAGGCTGCAGTCCATGGGGTTGCTGAGGGTCGGACAGGACTGAGCGACTTCACTTTCACTTTTCACTTTCCTGCATTGGAGAAGGAAATGGCAACCCATTCCAGTGTTCTTGCCTAGAGAATCCCAGGGATGGGGGAGCCTGGTGGTCTGCTGTCTATGGGGTCGCACAGAGTCAGACACGACTGAAGTGGCTCAGCAGCAGCAGCAGCAGCAGGACTTAGTAGAGGATGGAGCCATAGAAAAAAGAACCTTGATTGCACGCGTGCTCAGTTGTGTCCAACTCTTTGTGATCTGATGGGCTATAGTCTGCCAGGATCCTCTGTCCAACTGCAGTGGGTTGCCAACTTTCTACTCCAGGGGATCTTCCCAACTCAGCGATCAAACCCATGTCTCTCTGAGTCTCCTGACTGATAGGCATATTCTTTACCTCTAGCGCCACCTGGGAAGCCCCAGAGAAAGGAGCGCAGGTCCCTAAAGAAGCTGCTGGAAGTTTGCCTGATAGGCACATTTGATTTGAATCTATATGAGCAAAACTAAATTTTTATTTTTAAAACCTTTGGAGCTTGGAAAGTTGTTTCTTACATGAGCTAGAATAGCTTATTCTATTTCACTGTCTTATAAGGGAACTAGTTGAAATAGATGAATAGATGAAGGGAATAGATGAAATAATGTTGAGTCTCTAAGATCTTCTAAACATGAATTAATACAATTATATTCATGTAAAGGCTTTTTTAAAAATCCAAGAGTAAACATATAAAATTTTTATTTAAAACATCTGTGTGCCCTATAATGGATAAATTGCTATTATTACTTTGATTCTTAGAATATAATCTGGAGAAAAGACCAGGAACTTTTGGTTCCAAAACTTTTGCTTTTTGTAATATGGAGTCCATCCTAGGACATAAAATTATCAACCAATAGAACACAGTTAATCTCCTTGGCTTTGGGGAAAATTGACTAGTAAGCAACATAGTATAATGGACAAAGGTATAATCTTTGCAGTTACACAGACCTGGTATCCTTTCTGTTCCACCACTTTTAACTTATATAACCTTAAATTTCTTACTCAATTTACTTGAGTCAGTTTCCTGATCTATAAAATGAGGATGATGATGATAACAACTGTGTAATTTACCTGATAAGAATCCAGTGATAATGAACTGACATCTCTGTAAAGTACAGAAACTACACAGTATTCAAAAAGTGTAAGCCATTATTATTATCATTGTTGCATTTATGTTATTTTGGGCAAGGACAGTAATACTTTGCTAGTCTCTTGCTTTCTGAGGAGAAATAAAGGTTACAAATAAGATAGAAGTAAAGATTATAACTAATTGAAGAGTCCAAAAGACCTAACTTACTAAGGCTAATGGCAACAGTCTCCTGTTGTATGAGAAAATTTTACTTACTGTGACAAATGAATTTTGTAGGAAAATAGAGGATGTAGTATACCCAAAACTTATTTGCCAGATCCAAGAGTTTTTAGTTTTTAGTTTTTAGGGATAAATCACTTAGACATCCCTATTACTTAGATTGTTCTCTGGTTACAAAGAATGGTGAAGAGAACCCGGTGAGGCAGCTTGGTTGCCCCGCTGTTCCCGGAAAGAGAAAGTGGTGGGTCCATTGTGTTCAGAGTGAATGGACAGCTCAGATATGCATCATGCAGGTGTTACAGTGAGGAGAGGGAGCGGTCCATGCTAACAGACAGTAGAAGCTCAGGAAGAAATTGAGATAATTTTCAAAGTTTTGTTGACAGTATTATTGCACGAGTTCAGTCTACCAGGCTAGGGCAACGCAGCAAGCTGTGAAGAGCCAAGCTCTGGCCAAGCAGATGGAGTCTGAGGCAAGGCAGACTTGGAGCTGAGGTTGGAAGGGAAATTGAGGCAGAAAGGTAGCTGTATGGTCTGGGCCAATAGGGATGTCTGAGTTTGGGGAGTAGGGAATGGATGTGAAGTAATACTGTGACTGCCTTGCCATGCCAGGAGCCAGATCAGGTTGGCAAACATCTGTCAGACCTAGGGGTCTTGATTCAGTCTTTTCAGAAGCCAAAATGCCCAGGGCCTGTAGGGAAGCCTCGTCAAAAATAGAGACTTTACTTCGCTCTGTATAACAGTCTCTAGGCCCATCTGCATCTCTACAAATGACCCAGTTTTGTTCCTTTTTAGGGCTAATATTCCATTGTACATATGTGCCACATCTTTATTCACCTGTTGTTGGACATTTAAGTTCACAGTGAAGCAAGTCAGAGAAAAACAAATATCGCATTGTATTGTGTATATAGAATCTAGAAAAATGGTACAGATGAGCCTGCTTCCAGGGCAGGAATAGAGACACAGATGTAGAGAACACACATGTGGACACGTAGGGGAGGCAGGGAGGGGGGGATAAATTGAGAGAGTGCCACTGACATATGTGCGCTAGCATACCAGACCACCTGACCTGCCTCTTGAGAAACCTGCATGCAGGGCAGGAAGCAACAGTTAGAACTGGACATGGAAAAACAGACTGGTTTCAAATAGGAAAAGGA
>SJYX01004661.1:161059-174829 GCA_006410675.1 Oreotragus oreotragus
ATGTGAAGTCAAGTGGTCCTTAGAAAGCATCACTAAGAACAAAGCTAGTGGAGGTGATGGAATTCCAGTTGAGCTCTTTCAAATCCTGAAAGATGATGCTGTGAACGTGCTGCACTAATTATATACTCATTGTATACTATATATATATATACTCATTATATAATTATATACTAATTATATACTCAGTGAAAGAGTAATCAAGGTCCACCTCTTATAAGGACATATTAAAAGATGCGATACCATCATGGTGCCATGTCATATACCACTATGGTACCACTCCTGTATTCTTGCCTGGAGAAGCCCATGGACAGAGGAGCCTGGTGGGCTATAGACCATGGGGTTGCAGAGAGTTGGACGTGACTGAAGTGACTTAGCATGCATGCACATGATACATAATTCATATACAAAATCAACACACAACCTTCCTAACAAGACACTTTTATAATATAATGGATATAAAACAAATAAAGTGTGCAAAAGATATGAACAAGCAATTACTTTTTAAAAAGAAACCTATATTGTTAATGGGGCTTCCCTGGTGGCTCAAATGGCAAACAAGCTGCCTATAATGCCTGGATCTGGAAGATCCCCTGATGAGGGAATGGCTACCCACTCCAGTACTCTTGCCTGAAGAATTCCATGGACAGAGGAGCCTGGCGGGCTACAGTCCATGGGGTCACAGAATCAGACATGACTAAGCGTGTAAGTCAGACATATTGTTAATGAGCATATGAAAGATGCTGCAACTCACTAACAGAAATTCAATTATGTGTGATACTTTTGATATCCCTCAGATCGGAAAAAAAACATTTATGATATCAAGTGAAAGCCAGGATGTGGGACATAGGAAACTCCGGAACATAGCTGGTAGAAGTATAGCACTTTCAACAGGACTTGACGCTTTCTGGTAAGTTTGGTGAATTGCCCCACCAGCATTCAATTCCACTCCCAAAGAACCTCTCTCTCTGTGTACAAGGAGATCTGTACAAGAATGTTCCTAGTATCATTGTTTCAAGTAGGAAAAAGAGAAAAGGGATACCCTAATTGTACTTTTCCAGGAGGATGTACATGAATGAACTAGAATTATACATATCAGTATATATTAATTCTCACAAACATATTGGGCAACCAAAGCAAGATGCAGAAGAATACATGTATGCAAAGATTAAAAATATGCAAAACATTTCCATGTGTTAAGAATACATCCTAATGTAGTAAAAAATACTTTAAAAAATGTATAGCAATGATACATACCAAATGCAGACAATGCTTGCTTCTAAGAAAGAATGAGAAGAATGTGATGTGGAAATATAGGTGGGGAGTTCAACTTTATAAGTAATGTTCTACTTATTAAACTAAATAGTAGACACTTGACAACTGTTTTATTATTTCTTATGCCTTTAAAAATTATCTTTTCATCATATATTTCATAATAAAAAGTTTAAAGAAAATGTAATAAAAGAAAATATCCCCTTTTAAATGTCATTTTTAAATGACAACAAGGGAAGAAGTTAAAATACCTAAGAATTTCAGATAATCTCAGAATGGAAGAATGAAATAATGTCATTTGCAGCAACAAGGATGGGCCTGGAGATCATTATACTAAGCAAAGACAGATATCATATGATATCACTTATATGCAGATTATTTTTGCAAAATGATACTAATGAACTTGTTTACAAAACAGAAACAGACTCACAGACTTAGAGAATGAACTTACAGTTACCAGGGAGGGATAGTTTGGGAGTTGGGGACTGCCATGTATACACTGGTATATTTAAGATAGAGAACCAGCAAGGACCTACTATATAGCACAGGGATCTCAGCTCAATATTCTGTAAGAACCTAAATGGGAAAAGAATTTGAAAAAGAATTGATACATGTATTTGTAATCATTTTACTGTAAACCTGAAACTAATACAGCATTGTTAACCAACTAGGCTCCAATATAAAATAAACGTTTCTTTAAAAATTTCAAGATGGAGAAGTGATGCATAGAACTACATTTTTTGGCATGTAAATGAAATATGGTATTGGTGCAGTGTACTTAGTCATTCAGTTGTGTCCGAGTGTTTTGTATCATAGCCCACCAGGCTTCTTTGTCCATGGGATTTCCCAGGCAGGAATACTGGAGTTGCCATTTCCTCCTCCAGGGGATCTTCCTCACCCTGGGATCAGACTCTCATCTCCTGTGTCTCCTGTATTGCAGGCAGATTCTTTACCTGCTCGGCTATCTGGGAAGCCCAAACAGTGGGGTTGGGAAGATCCCCTGGAAGAGAAAATGACAATCACTCCAGTATTTTTTCCTGGTAAATCCCATGGACAGAAGAGCCTGGTGGGCTATGGTCCAGTGAGTCTCAAGGAGTTGGACACAACTGAGTGACTAAGCACAGCACAAAATGAAATGTAAATAAAACTTAAAGATGAACAAAAACTGGGAAAACTATTCCCATATTCCAAAGGGCTAATCTCTTTAATACATACAGACCTTCTTGTTAAAAGTCCTATAACCAATAACCCAGAACAGTAATAGACTAAAGTCATGAACTGACAAATTCACAGAAATAGAAATAGTGTTTAAATAGATGGGAAATGCAAGTGGAAACCATGAAACAATATGTTTGCCAATCAGACTGTCAAAGATGAAAAGGTTGATGATGATGCAGGGAGTCAGTCTCACGTGTGTTTGCCCAAATTGTATGGGAGGGTTTGTTGTCAGATTNATAAATAGTGTTTAAATAGATGGGAAATGCAAGTGGAAACCATGAAACAATATGTTTGCCAATCAGACTGTCAAAGATGAAAAGGTTGATGATGATGCAGGGAGTCAGTCTCACGTGTGTTTGCCCAAATTGTATGGGAGGGTTTGTTGTCAGATTGCCTACAGTGGAGCATATGTAATGATCTATCAAAATGTAAACAGTCCACATCCTCTGACCTAGAAGTTTCACCTCTATAAATTTTTCCTGGTGATATACTCGCACATTTGTGGAATGATTTATTACATTGTTTGTAATTGCAAAAAATGGCAACAAATTAATATCCCTTGATAGGGGCTTGATAAAATAAAATATGATACATTCATGGAATTGAAAACCAGGTAGTGGTTTTAAAGTGAGGTCATCTCTTTGTGTATACTGGAGAGCCACAAGACAAATCACAGGGCAAAAAATGATGTGTGGAATAAATGCTTCCATTTACAGAGGGGGAGAAAAGAATAGTGTGCAATACATGTATGCTTATTTATACACAGAAAATTCCTGAAAGGAGAGGAATAGAACTAAGAACTGTGACTGCCTCCAGTAGCATTCTGGTAGTATGGAAGAACCTTGAATTATATGAAAAACAACAACAAGAAAGACGAACTCTAAAACTTAAGATGCTATAGACATCTGATCTAATTTAGCACCAAGGTATAAATTGTAAAATCCTCAGTGCTGGCCATTTGAAAGTAGAGAAATTTTGCTGATGTGCAATTCTGGACCTAATTACTTTCTTGCTAACTGCTAAACATTTCTCACTAATGTTCCTGCTGTACAGCCAGTCAGAGAGAGGAGGAAAAAGAGAGAAATATGGCTTGTGATCCACACGGCCCCACCAATCCCATCAGCATCCTGGAACTGCTTACCGTGTGCTTCCTGAGTCATTTCTAATGAGAGATAATGATAGTAAGGTGGGAGGTCTCAGGTGGATTTGGGGAAGGATGCCAAAATGTAGGCCAAGTCAATTGTGATTCATTGCACATCAAACTTTTCGCTTTTCCTTCCTTTGTACATTCACATCTATTAATGGAATTTGGGGAGAAAATACAAGCCTGTTGGCAAAACTGGCTACAGATCCCTGTGATACAACTTGGTACTGGAGATATAGATGGAGAGAGACAGAAGCCGTCTTCTGGGAGATGATCTGAGACTCCCCTGCTCTCGGGGATTTAGGGGTGCACACTCTGGGAGCATGGCAGGGGCTCAAGGGTAGGCAGGGAAGATAGTCCTTACCAAAAGCTGTAAAGATGCCCATAGGTTTACTGCACATTGAGGGAAACGTAAAGTGAGTAAAGCTGGTGGGGGGAGGTATAAACTGGCAAATGTTTTGTGACTCTGGAAACACAAGGGAAATGAAGTTGCTCAGTTGTGTCCGACTCTTTGCAACCCCATGGACTCTAGCCTATCAGGCTCCTCCATCCATAGGATTTTCCAGGCAAGAGTGCTGGAGTGGATTGCCATTTCCTTCTCCAGGGGATCTTCCCGACCCAGGAATAGAACCCGGGTCTCCTGCATTGCAGGCAGATGCTTTGCCATCTGTGCCACCAGGGAAGCCCCACAACACAAGGGAAGCTATATGATTTATTTTATAGTCAACAGAAACGTTGAACACGGCACATCTGCTCAGTACTTACAATGGATCCGGTACTTTTCTAGGTTTGGGGGGATATGTCAGAACAAAATGCAGCCTTGCCCCTCATGCTGATTGCATTCTAGTGGCCATGGCAGGGGACTGGAAATGCAAATGATACACTAAATAAGTGGTGGGGCTTCCCAGGTGGTGCGGTTAAAGAATCTGTCTGCCGATGCAGGAGATGCAGGAAACGCAGGTTCAATCCGTGGGTCAGGAAGATCCCCTGCAGTAGGAAACGGCAACCTACTCCAGTATTCTTGCCTGGAAAATCCCATGGACAGAGGAGCCTGGGGGGCTGCAGTCTATGGGGTCTTAAAAAGTCGGACACGACTAAGCGACTGAGCATGGCACAGCACATCAATAAAGGCGCCTATGAGACAATGTTACGTAATGTACAATCTCAGGCTTCTCTGGTGGGTCAGATGGTAATGAACCCGCCTGTAATGCAGGAAACCCAGGTTTGACCCCTGGGTTGGGAAGAATGAACAATCCATGGGTCAATTTGCATTGGAAGAGAGAGACAAGTCGTGAGAGAGTATTTTGTTTACTTAAAACATTTTTTTAAAACCATATTTTCGGCAACGCTGGATCTTCGTTGCTGCGAACGGGCTCTGCCTAGCTGTGGTGAGCCCGGGCTACTCTGTAGCTACAGTGCATGGGCGTCGCGTCTCAGTGGCTCCCGCTGTTGTGGACTGTGGGCTCTAGGCGCTCCGGCTGCAGTAGTTGTGGGGCTGTCCCACAGTGTGTAGGATCTTAGTTACTAAACCAGGGATTGAACCCATGTCCCCTGCATTGGCAGGTGAATTCTTAAGCCCTGGACAACCAGAGCCGTCCCGAGAGTATTTTAGACAAGTGGTCAGGGAGGCCTCTCTGTTAAGGTGTCTGAGAATGTGACATTTGATTAGAGACCTGAGAAAGTTAAGCCAGCCAGCCATGAAGGTATACAGGGAAATGCAAAGGCCTTGAGGCTGAAGCATGACTTTCCCCACACAGATAAAGGAATAGCGTTCAGAAAATAATGGTGAGAAGCAATTGAAACAAAAACACACCTTCCCTATGATTATGTATGCATGGAAATATATATCAGAAAAGACTGTGTGTGTGTGTGTGTCTGTGTGTGTGTGTGTTAGTGGCTCAGTTGTGTCCGACTCCTTGTGACTTCATGGACTGTAGCCCACCAGGCTTCTCTGTCATAGGATTTTCCAGGCAAGAACATTGGAGTGGATTGCCATTCTCTTCTCCAGAGGATCTTCCCGACCCAGGGATTGAACCCCGGTCTCCTTCATTGCAGGCAGATTCTTTACCATCTGAGTCACCAGGAACTACATATCAGAAAAGACTCCTAAAAAGATATATATCCTTGTTGCTTCAGTGAAGGGCTAAAGACTATTTCTCAATGACGAACAGTATCTTCTAATTCCTTGTCTCTGATCCAGCCATATTTGGCATATATAGAATTTTGGTATATATATAAACAGTATCTGGTGACTGAATGAGTGATTTTTTTGAGAATATTTTATTGATCATTTTAAAAAGCAAAACAAAATGGCTGTTTTTGAAAAATCAAGTGTGTAACAGCACATTGCATCACAGGGTTTCTCAGAAAGACCTGACTTTAGCTCCAGGCTAGCTCAAGATGTCTGTCATTGGGAAAGAAGACAGAAAGCTAAATTTTACTGATTATCTAATATCTGCTATGTATTTGTATGTGCATTGTCGTGGGTATAGTTGTTCCTATCTTGCAGTTTAGAACAATGAGGCCAGGGAAATTTAGTTTCTAGCCCATGGACACAAGACCAGTAGACAGTAGAGCTGAACAGCGGATCTTCTGCCTCCAAGTCCAGACCTCTGATGATCACAGCTGTGGGGGACAGGGGGTCTACTCCAGACCTCTTCCCTCATATCCCTTGGTTCATGAGTACCAGTTCTTGGTCCCCAGTACTCTCTGTGCTCCTTGATTTTCTCAAACGCTCCAAGTGAGGCACATCTTGGGAGCTATCCCCTCTTTTATCCCCATGTCTGATCTTTTCATCCAAAGCTCACCATTATCCTCTAAACTCCAGTACTTTGGCCACCTCTTGCGAAGAGTTGACTCATTGGAAAAGACTGATGCTGGAAGGGATTGGGGGCAGGAGGAGAAGGGGATAACAGAGGATGAGATGGCTGGATGGCATCACTGACTCGATGGATGTGAGTTTGAGTGAACTCCAGGAGTTGGTGATGGACAGGGAGGCCTGGCGTGCTGCGATTCATGGGGTTGCAAAGAGACATGACTGTGCAACTGAACTGAACTGAGAGGTATAACTCTTGGCAAGTCATTTCACCTCTCTGAGTTTTATTTTTGTCATGTTTTTAATGGAAGTTACTGTGTATTGAAATTGGTGGTTCATGTTTGGGAGTTCGTGTAAAAAAATAAATTAATTAAAAAAAAAAAGAAATTGGTGCAGAGGCAATGGAATCATGCAATCAAAGTCTTTGGACAACTGTCTGATATTTATGGCAGATACTCAATAAACAGTGGGTGAATCTGTGTGTGACCGTCTTGTGTCTGGATCCAACTAATGATTGACTCACCTGATGAAGGAATCCTGGATTGGTTGCTAGTGATGATAAGAGCATAAAAATAATGTGCTTCCCCCAAAACATTTTCAACTCAACATAACTCAGATTAATTGCTGATGGTGTGAAAGCCAATCCCAGTTCACCAGAAAAGACCTTGCTGACTTCCCTTAACTTGTCATTCAGTGGGAAAGCAGCCCATTTGTTCAGAATTCATTTGGTCATGACTTAGGCTCAGAGTAAATCTAATTTGTAGATTGTCATAAATTAAATAAAACCCTCCTGCTAAGAAGACACCAGTCTCCATATGTAGCCCTCAAACTTAAGGTTTGGGGTTAAAAAAAAAAACAAAAAAAAACAAAAAAAAACAAAACTCTTTAGTCTGGACATAAGTCTAGTAAGCCTAGTTTTCTGAAATCTAAGGTTTGCCTTTTTTTACAGTAGTTTTATTTACGTCAGGTTTCCTTGGTGACTCAGATGGTAAAGAATCTACCTGCAATGCAGGAGACCCAGATTCAATCCCTGGGTCAGGAAGATCCTCCGGAGAAGGGAGTGGCAACCACTCTAGTCTTCTTGCCTGGAGAATCCCATGGACAGAGGAGCCTGGCAGGCTACAGCCCATGGAGTCACAAAGAGCCGGACATGACTGAGGAACTAACACTTCATTTACTTCATCTTCTTCACTGACAACAGAAGAAGTGGGTAGACAGGGAGCCTAACAGGTGAGCACCACAGTTTGCTATCACTTCCGCAATAAAGAACTACAAACTGGAGGGCTTAGAACAGATTTTTGACTTCACAGTTCCAGACTTTTGAACTCAAGATCTCAGCAGGACCATACTTCCTCTGAAATTTGTAGGGGATGCTCCTTCCTTGCCTCTCCTGGTTCCTGGTGTTTTTCTGCCATGCTTGGATTTCCTGGACTTACGGATGCCTCACTGTCGTCACATGGCCACCGAGTCCCTGTGTGTCTCCTCTCTTCTGAAGGACACCGGCCATACTGGATGAAAGGCCCACTTTACTCCAGTCTGACTTCATCTTAACTAATTGAAGCGGCAACGAGCCTCTTTCCAAATAAATTCATGTTCGCAGTATCAGGACATATCTCCTTGAAGGACACAATTCAGCCTTCCATGAAGCCTGGAGGGCCACAGGGCTGGAAAGCAAGCCAGGTGCTTTTAGTTCCAGAGGAACTGTGCCACGTATCTCAGACCCGATGATGTTGAGTGGGCTGGAGGTCACTTCCCCCCTTCTTTCTCACTGTAGAAGCTTGAGTCTGCAGATGTTGCAAGTCTAGAGCTGGGTGACCCCATCCAGGTGGCCTGGAGCCATAGATACACAACTTTGGGAACCAAAGTGAATGACCTTTTCTCTTTCCATTTTAATAGCCAGGTTTTTATTTCAGTCCTATGTGTGAGAAATATTACGTGTGGTTAGCACTGATGATCCTACTTTTATTAGGTTGAATGATGTTTCCATTTTTAGAGATGAAAAATGTACTGGCATTTTCACATGATTTGACCTTTGTAGTCCATCAGATGCTGTCATGAATAAGTGCTACTTGGTCCTGATTATTGAAATTGGTCCCAAGACTTTGAATTTTACACTGGGTCCAGTCCTCCCCCTACAAGGAGGGGGGGAGAATGTATGTGCCACTGAGAATGTATGTGCCCCACTATGCATAGCCACCCTATAAAAGGTATGCACTCAGAATGAAATGGTTGTATGGCATCATTGACTCAATGGACATGAGTTTGGGAGATAGTGAAGGACAGGGAAGCCTGGTGTGCTGCAGGTCACAAAGATTTGGACATGACTGAGCAACTGAACACAGCAACAAAGCAGAAAAGAAGCAAGAATTTGGGGATTCAGAAAGATTTGGATTCAAAGTACTCCTCTAAGATTTGACTTTAGAGGGCCAGTTGTGTCTCAGAATCCTTATTTGTAAAATGGGGGTAAATCCTTGTAGAATTAAAAAAAAAATTTGGCTGCATCAAATCTCGGTTGCAGCAAGTGGGATCTTTTGTTGCAACATGTGGGCTTCTCTCTGATTTTGGTGCATGGGCTTAGTTGCCCTGTGGCATGTGAGATCTTAGTTCCCCGATCAGGGATTGAATCTGTCTCCCATGCATCGGAAGGCAGATAACCACTGGATTACCAGGGAAGTCCCACTTTATAGGATTATTGTGAGGATTAAAATATTTATGTGTTTA
Organism: Oreotragus oreotragus; assembly: GCA_006410675.1. Classification (NCBI taxonomy): domain Eukaryota; kingdom Metazoa; phylum Chordata; class Mammalia; order Artiodactyla; family Bovidae; genus Oreotragus; species Oreotragus oreotragus. The sequence continues at coordinate 170,227 of SJYX01004661.1, forward strand.
ATTTATATACTTCCAGCATTTTGGGGATTCCCTGCAATAAGAATCTGCCTGCATTGAGGGAAACCTGGGTTCGATTCCTTGGTAGGGAAGACCCAATAGAGAAAGGAATGGCTACCCATTCCACTATTCTTGCCTGGAGAATTCCATGCACAGGGAAGCCTGGCAGGCTACAGTCTATGTGATTACAAAGAGTCTGACATGACTGAGTGACTAACATTTTCACCAGCACATAGTAGATGTTCAACAAATTTTGATTCCCTATGCTAATGACCTCCATCACCTCTACTTGTAATCCCTCTTAAACCCAGGAACTGCTCAGAGATAAAGAGAGCCAATGGGAAAACCTGCAAGCCTAATCCAGGTAACTAAAGATTACATAATAATGGGACAAATGGACTACTTGGCATGTACCCTATTCTTCTGGATCCAATAACAGACACCAGGCTCAAAAAGTATACCTTGAAACCCATTTCCTGAAAGACACCATCATTATGTAGTCTTTTTTTCATCTCGCAATAACTAAATTCCATTTGCATTGCATACATGATACACCTGTGTTTATACCAAATGTCATTTTCTAGCATAGTAGTTCTCAACCTTTTTTTTTTTCCCCATGGGGATGCTCATGACATCAACATAAATTAGCATATATGGCACATTCTTCAGGGACTACAGAAATTATCAAATTCCCTATAACTACACTTTTCTAAAGCATACTGGAAAGGATATGATGAGGGTTGTATTCTAGAGATAACCTCTCTAGATTTTTCCAATTAAATTTTCTACCAGTTTGAGCAAATTATCCACAAGTGCTATACTTGTAACCCACCTGAAATGTATGTGGTACAAGTCTGAGGTTGAGAGTCAGTCTTCTAAGAGATGCTGTTATCATGACCACTCAGAATGGTTCATACATGCCAAAGCCACTAGACAATTCAGCTCTGAGGAGACAATTGCAGTTCCCTACGTCTCATTTAGATACCTCTAGGTGCTCTGACCCAGAGTGAACACGCAGAGTCAGGATAATTGTATGCGCATAGCAAACAAACGGATCTGTTTCAATGACAGTGTATTGGCACAAGTGGTACTCCTGCCTCTGTGTCACAGGCAAAGCAGTAAGGCAGAAATAAAGCCACTCCAGGCTCCTTGTCTTCCAGGATATTCCATATATGCAATATTGCTACTGATATGATCAATGATATCCAGCCACCAGAAGCAGTCTGCCCCATCTTTATGCACTTAAGCATTCAGTTCAGCCAGAATGCTTTGGTCAAAGTCATTTGTTACCAGTTGTAAGTAATGCAACCAGGGAGGGTGCTACCTGGGGCCACTGGAAGCCTGCCATGGTTTACAGCCCTTGGAACAAACTCAGACATTGTAAGTTAAAAAAAAAAACACTCTTTAAGCCAATCCCAAACCTTTTATAATTTAAATTCTAATAAATCACACCTCCTAAATCTTCCTAGAGGCAGGACTCAGGAAAGATTTCCCCTCTCTCTCTGCCAAAGAGCCTCTTAATAAGGGAGAGAGATGAAGAAAAAGCACAATGGTGTTTCAGCTGTGCTCAGGGCTAGGATAGGGAGTCTAAGAATTGGCCAGTCCTTAAGGAGGCCAGGCATCAGATAGGGCTAGACAGAACAAAACAGTAATGGAAATGGGAGCCTGTTACTTCCCAGCTTTAACTCTCTGTGGCTCTCTATCACCTCTAAGATAAGCCCACATGTTGAGCATGCTGTGTATACACAGGACCCTCCCAGCTCTAGCCATGCCTGATACATCTGACTACAGCAGTACTCACCTGTTTGTGTGTCTGTGTATGTATGTATTGTGACTGTTTGTCTGTCTTCCCTCTTAGAGTGTGTGGTCCTGCAGGGAGGGATCTTAGCTTGGTAAACTTTAATCCTTAGTACCTATCCAGAAGCCCAAGAGGTGCTTAATCAATTCTGAAAAAATTAGGGAAATGACCATAAGCTAAAGCTGTACAGAAGTTAAAGGGTCCAAGTTGAGAAATGTGAACCTCAGGTTTTGCACTGTCTGAAGAATTCATGGGTATGTCCTTCTCCTCTGCCAGGCACTCTCAGCTATTTCAGGGAAGGTGATTATAAAATGTGACCATGAAATAATGCTGTATTCTCTTCCCCACAAATGTACTACGATCTGTGATCCCTTCTGAGCATTCTCCTCAGCAGACTATGTGTGTATCTTTATTTTTTAATTTAAATTTATTTATTTTTACTTGGAAGATAATTGCTTTACAATATTGTGTTGGTTTCTGCCATATATCAACATGAATTGGCCAAAGATATATGTATGTCTTCTCCCTCTTGATTCTCCCTCACTGCCCATCCCACCCCTAGAGGTTGTCCTGTGTGTGTACTTTTAAATGGCTGCATTTGCTCCAGAAGCCTCTTGGAACTGTGGTCAGATTCAGTTTATAAACTATATAAGAAAACCAGTGTAACTCCTTTATATGCACATTATTTCCAAAACAATGTTCCCCCAGCTTGATTGCCCACCATGTACATGGGGTACAGCTTCAGGAAAATTTTTAAACCTTCCACAAGACAGCCACCCTCTGAAGATGAAGATGTGCCACATTTGAAGATATTTAAGACAGAGTGCCAAGAGTGTCCACATAGGATTCTAAATTAGAGGTCCAAAAATGCCTCGAGCAATTTTTCATTATCTTGGAAATAAGCATACATCTATCAAGGAGATTAATTTGAAGTCTATAGAACAGCTGTAGGATTTTCTAATCTAATGTTCTCCTTAAAAATCACCAGAATTTATTTGTGCTTACAATGATTTACTTTGAGTGTTTACTATGGCCAAGGATTGCATGTTTGTGTGTGAATGTATGTATGTACATATGTGTATTCTTATTGAATCCTCCCAACAATTATATAAAACTAGCAACAACAATAACAATAGTTAGCATTTATTGAGTGCTCACTATGGGTCAGGCATGAACTGACCCATAGTAAGGGGATTTTTCATTTTAATCCCCATTTTATAGACAAGTAAACTGAGTTACAGAGAGAAATGAAGTACTTTCCTAATGACACAAAGTCCATAGAGAAAAACTGAGATTCATGTACAGATTTGTCTGGCTTGTTTTTGATTACTCTGATACATGTTGTATTATAAGCTCTGCTCTTAAACACTGTAATCTGACCTCTGCATTTTTATTAAAATATCAAGGATGTATGGGATCTATATCTTCTGGCTTTTCCAGTGATGCTAGTGGTAAAGAATCCACCTGCTAATGCAGGAGACACAAGAGATGTGAGTTCAGTCCCTGGGTTGGGAAGATCCCCTGGAGCAGGAAATGGCAACCCACTCCAGTATTCTTGCCTGGGAAATCCCATGGACAGAGGAGCCTGGCGGGCTACAGTCCATAAGGTGGCAAAGAGTCAGACACAACTAAACACTCAATCAATGCTCCTGACTCATATTTAGATATGTATGGCTCGATAAATACTAGTTGAATGAATAAACCTATGTCAGTGGCTGTGATCCAACCAAGACCAGGAAAGGCAAAAAGAGCAACAGGCCCATGTGATACAAGCTGGTTCAGTTTATCTCACCACCAAACGAAAGCCACGCTCATAGCAAAGAGCAGTGGGTGTTAGAGAAAATGTTTGGGTATCTCCCTGCCCTGGCTGCAGCATGCAACATTGTGATTTTTTTGGAATTCCCAGTAAACCCTTGCAGGGTCCTGGGCCTCAGTACCCCCATCCATTTGCCTGGAATGGGTATATTCCTCGCTCTTCTTCAGCCTTGCCCTCTGCATATTTATAAAAGGTCTAGAATCCTGGTATCCTAGAAAAATGCAAAGTATGATTATTATTAATGATACAGTTAGCAAGAAGGACATTTGTTATTTCTACTCAATTGGTTTCCACTGGGAGCAGAAACAATTTTTTTTGGGGGGGGACATAGTATTAATGTGCCGTCTTTGCAACTTTGGTCATCTGTCATTTGCTTTGAGGGGAAAGTTGTGCCCTTGTTTCAGGCAGCACCCTGCCTTTTCCTCTGCTCTGCAACGTGGACACTATCTGAGCACAAGTTGCTTCATGGTCTAGATGAAACCAGGGATCTTTATTTGGTTTCTGGTATCAGGAAACAATTTATTAGGATCAAGGCAGTTAGGCTACGAGACTTCCTTTCTTGCCTGGGTAGTCACTAGTTGAACAGGCAGCCTTGGCTCATAAATCTAATTTTATTTCCCCATCTATTCACCTGGAACTAAGTGATTTTTTGAAGGCAAAGGGGAGAACACATTTCCTTATGTAAGCACTCTTCCTCTGGTTCCTAATCACCATTGTTTCTTAGACAAGCTGGCGAGCAGGCTGAAGTAAGGAGCCATTTCCAGTGCGTGCATCACACTTGTATTTTCAGAGTTTACAGAAAAATACTGCAACCAATTTGGGATTTCCCTGTAATGATCCACTTCCTCGAAATAAATCAGAACGGATTCAAATGCGCATTTCAGAGACAAAAGGGCTTTCTGCAAATATCTCTTTCCCTATGCCCTTCAGAAACTACCTTGTCTTTCTTTCGGGCCCCCATCCCCCGCTCCCACCCTCCCTCAAGCCCCCCA
>SJYX01004661.1:187601-207643 GCA_006410675.1 Oreotragus oreotragus
GAGTTCACTCAGACTCACGTCCATCGAGTCAGTGATGCCATCCAGCCATCTCATCCTCTGTCGTCCCCTTCTCCTCCTGCCCCCAATCCCTCCCAGCATCAGAGTCTTTTCCAATGAGTCAACTCTTCGCATGAGGTGGCCAAAGTACTGGAGTTTCAGCTTTAGCATCATTCCTTCCAAAGAAATCCCAGGGTTGATCTCCTTCAGAATGGACTGGTTGGATCTCCTTGCAGTCCAAGGGACTCTCAGGAATCTTCTCCAACACCACAGTTCAAAGGCATCAATTCTTTGGTGCTCAGCCTTCTTCACAGTCCAGCTCTCACATCCATACATGACCACTGGACAAACCATAGCTTTGACTAGACGGACCTTAGTCGGCAATTCCATGGATGGAGGAGCCTGGTAGGCTACAGTCCATGGGGTTCTTATAGCCAAGCAAATGCCAAAACATTCCTTCAACAGTTCTCCCTCTGTCCTCTGGGCCTATCTTTTTTAATTTTATTTTTCTTTTCTTTTCTCTTTTTTCTCTATTTTACACATATATAGCACTTCCACTAGTTTCCTTAGAAACACGCAAGTGGCAGATCATTACAGGCTAATGGAACTCATCATCAGGCTGCGCACTCCATGTGGGGTCTTGAGCAATGTGAGGCAAGAGGTTGTGATTAAAGTTTAGAGGATGATCAGATAGCTGCGGGCAACTAGAGCTGACATTCAGTCATAATAGAAGGCATGGCCAAATTGCCAGAGCTGGAGGTCAATGAGGAAGGAAGGAAGAGAGAAAATTCCAGGAAACTTTTACTCTGCACTGGACACTGTACTATGTTCTGGCCATTACAAACAAAGAATCCATATTTCCATAGAGTTCGTTGGCCAGTGGGAGAGAGAAATAGGTAAACAAATATAAGTCAGGGTCATATAAATATTATATAAATGTGGGTTTAAGATGTTATTGGAGCAAAGTAGAAAAAATATGAACTCTGTCCGGAAGGTCTCACTCTTGCCTCCACTTTCAGCCTTAAATATAAAAGGACATTGACAGTGTCAGTGATTGAGACTCCGTCAGAAAGGGTAAGGGAACTCATGCAATTGGATATATCCAGTGCACTCAGCATCCCACCTGAAAACTTTGTGTCTGAGTCAGGGAGAGTCAGGAAGCCCAGAGTCAAGGAACCAGCAAAGATAATGTCATAAAGCCCCTAAAAACAAAGACTTCCTGGTTTGATGACTCTGAATAGTGATTCTGCTTAATTAACTGCCAGTTTCCAGTACTTGGCATTTGAGTGACCCTTTACAGTTCACATACTGCATTTACACATCTTAATCTCAACAATCCTGCAAGATTGTTCAGGCTGTCCCAATTTATAGATGTGGGAAAAGCAGTTCAATGAGACCAAGTCATACATAGGACATCCCACGGTAAGTGGAAGGAAGGAAAAATGAACTCCTCACTTGTTCAGCCATCAAATCCATTTTTTTTTCCTGAAATTGAGGAAATGTCTGAGAGTGTAAGAGAAATAGCAGAGGAAACACTCGTTTAGTAATAATATTCCCAAAGGTATATGATAAGAGGGGGCCGGCCGAGGAACACGGAGTGGAGACAGTCCCTAACCTGGATAATAAAGGAGGAGCTTCATGAGAACTTGTCCTTTCAAAAGTTCCAAGTAATCCAAGGACAGACATATTCCAACAATAGTCCCTAAGTAAAGTGCAGCCCTACTTTTATTGAGACAAGTGAATTGTCCAAAGGTATTTTCTAAGCTGGAGATAAAGCTCCATCTGCCCGTTGCATCAGCTCAGGTACAGTCAGGGCCATCAGCTCCTACTCACCTGCTGTGACTCACCAGGTAGATGTCCTCGCCCACCCAGAGCTGAGTGATCAATGGAAGATAAGGCATTTCTTCAAAACAAGTTATCCTTCATACCACGCTACTTAAAAAAAATTTTTTTTTAAATCTTTATTGGTGTATGGTTGCTTTACAATGTTGTATTATTCGTTTCTACTGTACAGCAAAGTGAATCAGCTGTATGTATACATATATCCCCTTTTTAAAAAATTTCCTTCCCATTTAGGTCACCACAGAGCACTGAGTGGAGTTCTCGGTGCTATACTCATTAATTATGTTTTTTATGCATAGTATCAATAGTGTTTTTATGTCAGTCCCAACCTCCCAGTTCATCTCATCACTCACCCTTTCCCCTTTGGTATCCATACATTTGTTCTACATCTCTCTCTTCTGCTTTGTAAATAATATCATCTATGCCAGTTTTTTCAGATTCCATGTGGTAGCAAAGAGAAACCAGGATGTGAGTGCCTATGGCTGGCATCTCAGGCTCCATCAGTTCTTTTTATCTTTTCATTGAAAAAGATGTAAAAAGACGGCATGCAATAGAGGTGAGTTAACATAACCTTTCACAGCCTCTTGCCTAGCCCATCTTCCTCCTCCCTCTCTCATTCTCTGTGTTCTTGGCATAATTCTTTCCCAATAACTCCCTTGAGCACCTTTCTGCTCATTATTTTATTCTACCTGCCTAGATAAATCTCCAGATGATTCACTCCCTCTAAAACCCACCTACTCTAACATTGTCAGGGGATTCCTACAAAGAACAATCAAGCATTTGCCTGGAGGACTAGTGGACTAGATTTCTTCTGTTTTAATTTATAACATGAAATAAGGAGCTTAATCTACAGCAGGCTCCTGGGAACCCCACTTAATAGACTGCGCATCAGGGAACTTTCCACAGACTGCTTTGGAAGATGTCTTCCATGCTATTGGAATATTCTCTGACCAACTAACTGATTGCTGATATCTGTTTCATGCCTCAGTGACTTCTTGTTGACCTGGGTTCATTCTCTCATTCAGCTTATTGAATACTTTTTATGAGACAGGTTGTTATCAAAAGGCTATTTGTTCTTTCATCAGAGGACAGAAGGAAGGGCATATAGTATATAATTCATCCATTTTTCTTAGTCCTCAATATTTGTGAGCAATTGTTCAGAGAGGTCCATAGGAGGGCCATCACATAGTGATGTGGCCGGAACACCCTACAAGAAAAAAGATGAAAGAAAATAATTTTCTCCTTCTTAAATATAGTCCAGTCTTCAAAGGTCACTGAAAATAGGAACTGATGCTTTCTGTCGATAGCTATTGGAGATATAAACAGAATGAATGTAGTCCTCAGAAAGACAAGATAATCCTATAAAGCAGTACTTCTACTTGAACAGCATTTAGATGTCTTTTTAGAGGAAAACAACTGTCGTGTAGCCCCATGTTGACTCCAATTCATTTTATTTTAATGTTTCTTAGATATATATAACCATTAAACTAAGCATAAATTCCATATGCATATTAACCCTTAAGCAATACAGTCAAAATTAATTTGCAAATTAAACTAATACCAGAATCATTAGCATTAGTTTAGTATGACATATGACAACTTGGTAAGATTAATTTTTGCTCAGAATGTGACTGTGATTCCAAGTGCTATGGTGTATGTATTCGCTTTTAAGTTTGGTCTGCCTCTGCAGTCACCTGTTATGCAATGACCCCATCCCTACAGTACTTCTCTCTGAAAATGAAAATTCTGAGAAGCCACCACTTCTTTAGTATACAGTGAAGTCCTCTGGATTTCACTACAGTGCAAGTGAATTCTACCTCACCCCTTTCTCATTAGTGAAACATACCACTTGGCTCCAACACAAATGCAATTGGAGCTCTGGAATCACGTAGCAGTTGTCAATTCTGAGGTCTTTCAGATGCCCCAGAATATGTGCACGTGTGCTTTTTAGACCATCAAACTGAGAATATAACTTAGAAATTTTCTCATTAAGTACCATATGTAGAATAGATAGCTAGTGGGAAGCTGCTGTATAGTACAGGGAGCTCAGCTCAGTGCTCTGTGATGACTTGGAAGGGTGGGATGGAGGGAGGGAGGTCCAAGAGGGAGAGGATATATGTGTACATAGAGCTGACTCATTCATTGTACAGCAGAAACTAACGCGATGTGGTAAAACAATTATACTCCAATAAAAAAAATTTTTTTTAATGTTTTGACTTTCTAAGAATATGCCTCTAGCTTCCCACAGAGATTCCACATATTCCTGCTTGGCAAATATGGCCAGAGAACTATCTGAATTTCTTCTGTCAGAGCCCGTAATGACATAGGTCCTGTACCACTGTCCAGAAAGAGTTGGCCCTGCTTCCGTCACAGAGATGGAGGTCAGGAGTGAGGAGGAAAAAGGTATGGCTGTTCAGACTGAGCCATCTCCACAATCTCCCAGATGGAAATCAGGCAGAAGCTCAACTCATTTGGAATAGTTTGCACTTGCCACAAATGGCTGAGAGACTATTATGATCTAACCCTGTGTAGGATGCTTTTATGGGATGTTATAAAAGAGAAAATACATACACACTGGCTAACAAAAGAGGCAGGATGACATAATGGCCTATTTCATCTGCAATTTCAATGATTATATAAATGATGAATAAAATCCAACTACAAGTGCTTTTTTATTATCTCTTCGATGGGGTAAGATCTGAAAGCTTGACCCCTGGAAAGTAATAGCCTCTTTCAGATGTTCCAGAGCTGGAATAAAGCTGGGGATCTGGACTTTGACCTGAAGCTCTTAAACAGAATGCAGCTTATCACTCCCCTGAGGGACAGAGAGAGATTTACAATGAGATCATCTTACACTGGAGGAGTTGTATAGATGACTCTTAAAAGTCAATGTAATCTACCCCAAAATGGCTTCTACTGGGGGTGGCTGAGACACCAGATTGGCAGTGCTGAAATGTTCACCGGAGGCCCCCTACCTTGCCTAGGATAGAGAAGGGTGGAGGTCAAGCTGCTGATGATACTCCTGTCCTGGAAGCAGGGGGTTCTGTCTTTGTCTTGAGGTCACTAGATAGAACAAGACCTGAGTCATTCTCCCTGAAAGTGTTTGAGCTCAGATCAAGTCTCTTGTTCAGTCACATCTGACTCTTTGTGACCTCATGGACTGCGACACACCACACTTCCCTGTCCTTCACCATCTCCCAGAGTTTGCTTAAACTCATGTCCATTGAGTCAGTGATGCCATCCAACCATCTCGTCCTCTGTCATCCCCATCCCCTTCTCCTCCTGCCTTCAGTCTTTCCCATCATCAGGATCTTTTCCAATGAGTCAGTTTTTCGCATCAGTTGGGCAAAGAATTAGAGCTTCAGCATCAGTCCTTCCAATGAATATTCAGGGTTGCTTTCCTTTAGGATTGACTGGTTTGATATCCTTGCAGTCCAAAGGATTCTCAAGAGTCTTCTTCAACACCACAATTCAAAAATATCAATCCTTCGGTGCTCAGGCTGCTTTATGGTCCAACTCTCACATCCATGCATGACTGCTGGAAAAACCATAGCTTTGACTATGCAGACCTTTGTTGGCAAAGTAATGTCTCTGCTTTTTAATATGCTGCCTAGGTTTGATCAAGTCCTAAAAGCCAGCAAACCAGCTACTGGGCAAACTACCTACATCACATTAGATGTCCTCTAGCCAGGGTGTCCAGAATCTGGGTTCTTACCAATAGAATGGAATCTCTGGAGTGATACCCTTGCTGGTATACCATCCCTGAGGGAAGTTACTTTGTCATGTGTGGCTGAGCTTGATTGTACCTGTTGTCTGTCAGGCATTTGTAGTTGAAACCAGAATCACTTTGGATGCTACCTGATTGAACCAAGATTTCTCTCAGTAACTTCTGCTTATCTCAAAACTCATGAATCATCCAGGTAACTTGGGGCTTTATCCCCTATCAATGGATTCTGCTAATGTGCATGGATAGGAGAAGGCAGATTAAAGCAACCTTTCTGGATAGAAGTAGGCAGTTGAGACAAAGTGTTTGCAGATCTCTCACACCTCTGATGGTGATACACAGCATCCATTAGTGAGACACCTAATCATCTGTAGCTGTCAAATCCAAACTGCCTTCTTTTAAGAGCCAATTTGTTTTCTTGCCAGATCAATGCTCTTATCTGTAATTGTGTGGACCACCAGCAACAGCCAATAACCAGTTAACATGCAATTCAATTTTGGAAGAAAAGAAATGTCTTAATTCAAACATTTATTGTACAAGTGTGAAATGCCCTTAGTGAAATTAATGGTGGCTGAGTGACTATAACTTATAAATCAGTTTGCCTGAATGGAGTAAAGTGATAGAAGGAAATAATATAGACTTGGGAACAGATGAACACAACTTTGCTCAGTCTTTTGAGTTTTAATTCTGGGTCTGCTGCCATTACTAGATTCTGTTGATAATGGCTGTCAGCATGCCTAGATCTTATCTAGCATAACAGCTGGAACAACAGTCCAAGTTTCTAGTGCTCCCACCGACCGTAACGTCTCAACAGAAAGATGCTCTGCTGCCTACGCATTACTCCCTCCTCTACTCTAGTCTTGGTCCCCAAACTGGTGTCTTCAGATGTCCCTTAATGCTATCATGAGACCCCATCCTCCATTTTTCATTTGCAATGGATGCAAAGGAAGATTTCAACCTTCTGAGACACTTGTGTTATACAGAGGCTGTGCTCTGATTCACAATTTTTTAAATAGCCAAATCATATCTCTGTACGACACTGCAATACCCCAATACTCTGTACCATGCGCCAATACATTTGCTCATGAAGCATATCACTGAAAGTGCTCTAAGCAAGTAGAATTTTTCAGTTGAAACTAGAGAATAACAAGCTGTTCACTAAGCCTGTATCATCCTCTTTTCCCTTGCCATATAGCCGGACCATACCCGCTCTTTCCTTTTCTGTTTGATGTGGCCATGTGACTGAGTTCAAGCCAGTGGAATCTGAACCTAAGTGAACCTTAGTGAAGATGGGCTTGGACGCTTGCTCCTAAGAAATCTTTCACATACCATTCTTCTTGTTCTTTCCTCTTCTAGTAAATTGACACAGATTAATAATGACAGTTTTGGAAGCCAGAGTGTTGATGATGGAATGGATGGAAGACATACGAGTCCTTGAATCACCATTTGGGAGAGAATTGGGCATCAGTTAGGAACACCTATTTTACTCTTTATCTGAAAGCAAAGTAAACTCCTTCAGTGTTTGAACCTTTGTGTAATTTGGGGTTTACTTGTTATAGCAGCAAGCATAAGTGTCAATGATACAGAGTGTTCTACTGAATATAATGAGAAAGGAAAGTGATATTTCAAGATTCTTAAGAGTTTTAAGATGTTTTTCTCCCGAAATGAGTATTTTTAAAGAACAATAATACTTTCCTTAGGTTTGAGATTCAAGTTCCTTGTCTGAGCCAAAAAAGAAAAAAAAAATTGGACTAAATCTTCCTGAATCCATATTGTGTTACTATTTTGTTTTTTTACTCATATAATCTTCCTTTTTTTTTTTTTTTTTTGAGAAAGAAAATGCAAAGCATAGGGCCTGTCTCTTATACACATCTAGTCATAGCTTTGACTATGCAGACCTTTGTTGGCAAAGTAATGTCTCTGCTTTTTAATATGCTGCCTAGGTTTGATCAAGTCCTAAAAGCCAGCAAACCAGCTACTGGGCAAACTACCTACATCACATTAGATGTCCTCTAGCCAGGGTGTCCAGAATCTGGGTTCTTACCAATAGAATGGAATCTCTGGAGTGATACCCTTGCTGGTATACCATCCCTGAGGGAAGTTACTTTGTCATGTGTGGCTGAGCTTGATTGTACCTGTTGTCTGTCAGGCATTTGTAGTTGAAACCAGAATCACTTTGGATGCTACCTGATTGAACCAAGATTTCTCTCAGTAACTTCTGCTTATCTCAAAACTCATGAATCATCCAGGTAACTTGGGGCTTTATCCCCTATCAATGGATTCTGCTAATGTGCATGGATAGGAGAAGGCAGATTAAAGCAACCTTTCTGGATAGAAGTAGGCAGTTGAGACAAAGTGTTTGCAGATCTCTCACACCTCTGATGGTGATACACAGCATCCATTAGTGAGACACCTAATCATCTGTAGCTGTCAAATCCAAACTGCCTTCTTTTAAGAGCCAATTTGTTTTCTTGCCAGATCAATGCTCTTATCTGTAATTGTGTGGACCACCAGCAACAGCCAATAACCAGTTAACATGCAATTCAATTTTGGAAGAAAAGAAATGTCTTAATTCAAACATTTATTGTACAAGTGTGAAATGCCCTTAGTGAAATTAATGGTGGCTGAGTGACTATAACTTATAAATCAGTTTGCCTGAATGGAGTAAAGTGATAGAAGGAAATAATATAGACTTGGGAACAGATGAACACAACTTTGCTCAGTCTTTTGAGTTTTAATTCTGGGTCTGCTGCCATTACTAGATTCTGTTGATAATGGCTGTCAGCATGCCTAGATCTTATCTAGCATAACAGCTGGAACAACAGTCCAAGTTTCTAGTGCTCCCACCGACCGTAACGTCTCAACAGAAAGATGCTCTGCTGCCTACGCATTACTCCCTCCTCTACTCTAGTCTTGGTCCCCAAACTGGTGTCTTCAGATGTCCCTTAATGCTATCATGAGACCCCATCCTCCATTTTTCATTTGCAATGGATGCAAAGGAAGATTTCAACCTTCTGAGACACTTGTGTTGTACAGAGGCTGTGCTCTGATTCACAATTTTTTAAATAGCCAAATCATATCTCTGTACGACACTGCAATACCCCAATACTCTGTACCATGCGCCAATACATTTGCTCATGAAGCATATCACTGAAAGTGCTCTAAGCAAGTAGAATTTTTCAGTTGAAACTAGAGAATAACAAGCTGTTCACTAAGCCTGTATCATCCTCTTTTCCCTTGCCATATAGCCGGACCATACCCGCTCTTTCCTTTTCTGTTTGATGTGGCCATGTGACTGAGTTCAAGCCAGTGGAATCTGAACCTAAGTGAACCTTAGTGAAGATGGGCTTGGACGCTTGCTCCTAAGAAATCTTTCACATACCATTCTTCTTGTTCTTTCCTCTTCTAGTAAATTGACACAGATTAATAATGACAGTTTTGGAAGCCAGAGTGTTGATGATGGAATGGATGGAAGACATACGAGTCCTTGAATCACCATTTGGGAGAGAATTGGGCATCAGTTAGGAACACCTATTTTACTCTTTATCTGAAAGCAAAGTAAACTCCTTCAGTGTTTGAACCTTTGTGTAATTTGGGGTTTACTTGTTATAGCAGCAAGCATAAGTGTCAATGATACAGAGTGTTCTACTGAATATAATGAGAAAGGAAAGTGATATTTCAAGATTCTTAAGAGTTTTAAGATGTTTTTCTCCCGAAATGAGTATTTTTAAAGAACAATAATACTTTCCTTAGGTTTGAGATTCAAGTTCCTTGTCTGAGCCAAAAAAGAAAAAAAAAATTGGACTAAATCTTCCTGAATCCATATTGTGTTACTATTTTGTTTTTTTACTCATATAATCTTCCTTTTTTTTTTTTTTTTTTGAGAAAGAAAATGCAAAGCATAGGGCCATACAATGAAAAATCTTTTTCCAAGTGTGGAGAATAGTAAGGAGGCCAAGTCAATGTAGAAACAAAGAAATACAAAATCTGTTAGAATTAAACCAGCTAGTTACACCTGGCTTTACCATTGCTTTGGGGCTTTTTATTGCTGCAAAGAAGTATGAAACAAAATGGTATATTATGAAGAGGGAAGGGTAGAGGGAAATCTTGAGGAAGGAGGGGAGGAGGGCAGATAGTGTTGAAACTCAAGTAGGAAACAAAGTGACATTTAGCTTTGGTTCCATGACTTTCTAACTAGTCAGTGCTGGTAGATTGTGACCCCACCTGTTAACGAACAGAGCTGTTGTTTCCTTCCTGCTTACTCAACTCTTGCTCCTCTAACAGCAAATGAATCTCACATGTACATAGACACATACTCCCACACAAGCACACTTCCAGACAGTGGGTCATAATTTCCTTCAGATTTAATGCCAAGAATTGCCACACTGTTAAAGTCTGTCTTCCAAATAAACTTAACCTTCATGTGTAAGTGATTTGACATTACATCTTTTCCTATTAATGAAAAAAAAATTTTTTTTCTACAGTTACCCAGCTTCCAAACTAATCCCAGGTATAAAATGTAAATTACATTAAATGTTTAAACTATTCCAGACACACCTTAATCCAATAATCTTTTCTTAACTCAGGAAGGGTCTTAAAAGATGGACTGCCGTTTATCAACCCAAGAGAGCTGAGACCCACAATTCAACAATATGCTGTTTTCATGAGTGGCTCCCCTGGTTGGCATGATACCACAAAGCACTGTGGAATGCCAAACACCCAATTCTTTGGATTAAAAGCACAGTAATTCCATGAAGCTTTTTGTTCTGAGTTGAGAGAATGGTTGTGTAGTGACTCACACTCCTTCAGATTTATCAGAGTAACATTATGTCAAGTATTTCATAAAATGATCTTTCTTTCCCTCTGTCCCTTCCTCTCTCCCTCTCCATCTCTCTCTCTCCCTCTCTCTCTCTCCTTCCATCTGTCTCTCCCTCTCTTTCTCCATCTTTCTCTCAAAGGTGATTTGTGAATCTTCCTTCAAACTTAGCTAAAATTTAGCTTTAATCTCTAACATTAAAAAGATTAAAAAAGCAAAACAAAACAAAAACCTGAACCTTATGGAGAAATCTGCGACTGCTGCTAAGTCGCTTCAGTCGTGTCCGACTCTGTGCAACCCCAGAGATGGCCGCCTACCAGGCTCTTCTGTCCCTGGGATTCTCCAGGCAAGAACACTGGAGTGGGTTGCGATTTCCTTCTCCAATGCATGAGAGTGAAAAGTGAAAGTGAAGTTGCTCAGTCGTGTCTGACTTCGAGATCCCAAGGACTGCAGCCCACCAGGCTCCTCCATCCATGGGATTTTCCAAGCAAGAGTACTGGAGTGGGGTGCCATTGCCTTTTCCATAGAGAAATCTGGTCCATGGCTAAAAGGATTTCAGTAACAAGAAAGGTCCTCTGACTTCAACACTGATCAGGTTCCAACCACAGTCCTAGGCATGGAAGTGGAGAAAGATGTAGTGGGACTTGCCCATGCCTCCTCTCTCAGGTTTCACTGCTTTTACCCAGCATTGACATAAGTTTAAGAAGGACTGCAGCCCCCAGGAGCTCTGAGTTTGACTGTACTGGCCCATGAGCATTCTCTCTTGAGCTGTTTAATCAGACACAGAATAAGTCTCTGACCTCCGAGCGGAAGGCTCCAAGGCTATGTTCTAGACTCAGGGAGTAGAAATGAGTATGAAAATCACTTAGGACACGTGATTCACATTTCTTCCCATTTGGCTATTTGTTTAGTCCCTGGTTTCATTCCACAAAGTATTGAATCAGATACTGGAGTAGAGAAACTTTATCAATGTAAATTTATGAAATAAAATCAGAAGTCAGAGTGAAAAAAAAAGGCAGTACAAATACGCTAGCCATAAAGTATATGCCATGGCAGACAGAGTCCTTTTTGATCCTGGCCAAAAGAAACTATTATCAGGAATGTTCTTCAAGCTTTTGGTCTGACTGACGTTTTTAAAATTTAAGAACATGAAGAAAATGTAAAAATTTTTAAATAATTTGTAAACCTCTCACAAAGAGATTTAGAATTGTTAATATTTTGGTGTGCTTATTCTTAGCTTTTCTCTTTCTCTCCCTCTATATATATAAACTACATTATGTGCATTCTTCCACATCATTAACTATTTTATGCAAACGTGATTTGCAATGGTCTGAAAAATGTTACCTCATATGGACATATCATAATTATGCCAGACTCCTATTTATTATGAGACATTTTGATTGCTTCTAATAATTTGCTATAATAAACTCATGATGGAGAGCCTTATATATAATCTTTTCAGACATTTCTCATAATTTCCTGAGGATATATTCTTATGAGTAGAATTATCAGGACCAATGGTAAAAATTTCTGTGTGGTTCTTTATTTTCAAATCACTTTCTAGAACATCAGTAGCTATTTTCATTTTAACAATGATTCATAAGAGCACTTTCTCAAAATTCTCTTCCAAATAAATTACTATTTTTAAAAATTTCATTAGTTTGACAGGTGGAAAATAGTATTTCATTATATTTCTTTTCTTCTGATTCCTGACTTTGCTTCTTATACCCATTAAGGATTTGTTTTCATTTTTAGAGTGTGTTAGTCGCTCAGTCGTGTCCAACTCTTTACAACCTCATGGACTTTTAGCCTGCTAGGCTCCTCTGTCTATGGGATTTCCTAGGCTAGAATACTGGAGTAGGTTGCCATTCCCTTCTCCAGGGGATCCTATGGACCCAGGGATCAAACCTGCATCTTCTGCATTGTAGGTGGATTCTTTACTGTCTGAGGAGGATAGCCTATTTATGTGTTTGGTGCTTGACCAGTTTGGGTTCAATCTTTAATATGTTTTTATNGGGATTTCCTAGGCTAGAATACTGGAGTAGGTTGCCATTCCCTTCTCCAGGGGATCCTATGGACCCAGGGATCAAACCTGCATCTTCTGCATTGTAGGTGGATTCTTTACTGTCTGAGGAGGATAGCCTATTTATGTGTTTGGTGCTTGACCAGTTTGGGTTCAATCTTTAATATGTTTTTATTAATTTTTTTATTTTTTAATATAAAACTTTCACATATTATAGTTTGTTATATTTATATTCATACAAGCAAGTTCTTTTATTCTTTATATTTTCTAAATATTTATAATACAAGGTAGTTGATTATCATATATGTACTTTGAGATCCACCACTTGACCAAGTGCTAAATTATTATAAATTATTCTAATTCTAAAATATTTTGGAAAATATATCAAATTTCTTCTTTTTGAATAATTTTTACTTATTTCTGTTTCATATATAAGCATCTTTCCTCTTACAAACTCTTGTCAGTTTTAATGAGCTAGATGTTTGTAATTGGTTTAAGATACAGACTTTTTCATATTAAGAAAGCATACTGTCTGTTCTACTTCACTATAGTTTTCTTTTTCAATATTGGATACTAAATTTTATCAGATATGATTGATATGGTCATGTTGCCTTTCTTGGTTTGACTTATTGAGAGACATAGCATTTAAACAGACTTGGATTCTTTGATTCAGGAATTTACTCTTACACGTCAAAAAAAAATTTTTTTTTTAGCCATACTATTTAACTTCATTTATTAGTCTATTTTGTTTATTACTTGTTTTTCAATTAACTGGTTTATTTTAATTGGCGGATAATTACTTTACAATATTGTGGTTTTCACCATAATATTTTCATCAGCCACACGTGCACATGTGTCTCCCATCCTGAACCCTGCTTCCGCCTCCCTCCCCACCCCAGCACTGGCTTTGAGTGCCCTACTTCACGCATGGAACTTGCACTGGGCATCTGTTTTACATATGGTAATATACATGTTTCAATGTTATCCTCTCATATCATCCCAGCGTCGCCTTCTCCCACATAGTCCATAAGTCTGTTCTTTACATCTGTGTCTCTTTTGCTACCTTGCGTATAGGATGGTCATTACCGTCTTTCTAAATTCCATATATATGCATTAATATGCTGTATTGGTGTTTCTCTTTCTGACTTACTTCACTTCATTAGAACTGACTCAAATGCGTTCCTTTTTATGGCTGAGTAATATTCCATTGTATATTTAATTATCAGTGTTCTAGTTTTTATATCCACATTCATAATTTGGAATTCCATAGTATTATTATATGCAATATAGATAAGATTTTTTGATATCAATTTATAGTAAATAAATTAAAAATGTTCATTTATTAAATTTATTTAGGTTATTATTTAATTTAATTATTTAGTAAATGAATTAAATATGTTTAGTATTTTCTCTGTTCTTGAATTTACAGTTCACATTACTTTTAGCATTTTAGAGAACTCGTCAGTAGGAATCTCTGTCCCTAAAACTTTTATTTGATAGAATAATTCCTTAATAATTCTTTGAAATGTTTGCTACATTATTTCATCTGGTCAAAATTTCCATTCTCTTTGAATCAACTTTGATAATTTGTAAGCTCCCTAGATATTTATCATTGTATTATGTTTTTCAAAGTACTGTGAAGTTTCACATACATCATTTTCATTAAAATTATGTTAATGTGACATATACACATATGCACCATTATATTTTTTATTCATTTATTTTAAGTGTGTTGCATTTTTTTCTTTACTTCCTGATGAAAATTTCCTCTGCTGAATTTTTCTGATTTCTAATTTACTTATTTCTGTTGTTATCTTTACTGTTTTCTTCCTTCTGCCTTCCTTAGATTGAGTTTTCTAGCTACTTGAAAAAATGATCATGTATTTTTCATAACTAAATCACTTTAGGAAATGAATTACTTCTAATTAGAACTTTGGCCATATACCATAAGTTTTGGTAAACAGGCTTTATGTCATCATTGGACTGCAATTTTAATTTTTATTTCTTCTTTGATATACTCATTCAAGGATGATTTAATGTGCTTTTGTGAACCATTGTCCCCCTAAGCACACATACAGCACTCCTTGGTCTTTGTTAAAATGACCTGAACTTTTAAAGTATTTTTTAAGAATATTTTCAATATTCTTGATTTCTGCTCTTGATTTTATAATCAACTATATTACAAGTTATATTATCAAACCCTGTGTTCTGCTATCTAAAAATGTAAGCAATTGTATTACTTGAACTATTCTTGATCCCATCATATTTTTAAAATTAATAGTTCTTTATAAACTTTGTCTCTATGCTATTTGGTGCTGTGAGATAAACCATCAGATTGGTAGCACTGAATTAGTCTGTCCAGCAAACAAGTTTGAAGCCATGTCCTACAGAGATTCTAATTGAAAGCAGCAGCGTCTATTCCATTGGCATCATATTTACCAATACAGTACAATTTTACCACATTTGACACAATTCCCCTTTCATCAAGTTAACCAACTTTCCTTCAAAACTCAGAAAAAAATAAACTCAGCTAAAGTTTCTCCTTCTCCATAAAGCCACCCTTAATTTCCAGCTTTCTTGAAAATCCTCTCAAGACTCCCCAGAGCATTCTATACACATAATTATTCCATCATGTGTCCTGCTGGTTTTCTATGACTGCTTCTCAGCTAAGCATTTTGTGGGTAGTGCCTAGCTCAGGGCCTGAGAATTTACAGATGGTTGATGAAGGTGTTATTAAATGATTTAAAGTAATAAAAGGGGCATCCCAACTGTGGCACAGTGGTAAGGAATCTGCCTGCTAATTCAGGAGATGCAAGAGATGTGAGTTCAACCCCTGGGTTGGGAGTATCCCCTGGAGTAGGAAATGGCAATACACTCCCAGTATTCTTGCTTAGAAAATTCCATGGACAGAGGAGCCTGGTGGGCTACAGTCCATGGAGTCACAAAGATTCGGACAAAACGGAGTGACTGAACAGGCATGCACAATAAAAGGAATACTCAAATAAGCGAGCATTTTGAATGGACCGTAACTGTTATCTGTTTGTTCATCTCCTCTGATTGGCTCTTTAGTTTTAGTGTTGCCAAGAGAAAAAGTCTGCAGGGACCTCCTTGTGAAGTCAGAATGAGACCTTCCCATGAACTCAGAAACAAGGGTGGAACTCCAGGAGGGTGGTCACCTACTGAATTAGTAGAGGGGTTGCTCTTTGATGTATAGCTGTAGGATCTTGTGAGATACTGGGAACTTTGTAACTGTCCCCATCTGTTATTATCAGTTTACCCTCTTCCATTATTTCCGCCAGTGGCAGTTTTCAGTAACACACTCATCAGAGGATGGTCTCTTCATACTTGAAGAGGTCCATGCTGCAGCTCCTCCCTCCCCAGTCTTTCCTGACCACTGGCTTGAGAGTAACTCCCTCCATCTCTGAACTTCTTCCCCACACAGTGACCTTCCTAGACAGTTGGCTTCTAGCACTTACTGCTTTCTACTATACTTTTTCCGGTTTAACAGAGTTTGAGGATTTTTGAGGATGAATGGAAAACTGCTTTTTCCTTCCCCAAAGTTTCTAGNCAGTCTTTCCTGACCACTGGCTTGAGAGTAACTCCCTCCATCTCTGAACTTCTTCCCCACACAGTGACCTTCCTAGACAGTTGGCTTCTAGCACTTACTGCTTTCTACTATACTTTTTCCGGTTTAACAGAGTTTGAGGATTTTTGAGGATGAATGGAAAACTGCTTTTTCCTTCCCCAAAGTTTCTAGCAAGACATTTTGCACATTGTTATATAGTAAGGGAGCATGTTAATGCATGTGTATATATACACGGGCATAGGAGTGTGTGTGTATGGAATTGCAAAGCCCACAAATACCCATTTCAAAATCTTCCTCCCCAGACAAAATCAAAAGAAGGGGAATGTGGAGAAATTTTGTGCAGGGAGGATCAAAAATTTCCCCAAACACCTGCAACCTCACTTCCTTCCACTCTACTTTAAAATCCAGAAACAACACACCAAAAACTTTGCCTCTTTCAGGAAAGATAAATGCAACCAGTTATTATCCATATGTAACAAAATATTTCTGCATTTCCTCAAATTAAGATTGGAAAATTTCTGGTTCCTGGAGAAAGCTTAAAACACTCTCCCATAGTCGTCAATAGTCAAGGGAAACTCCCTGTAATGAGCATGTATCCCACTCTCTCCCCTAAAGATACATATACATGTAAGTATCTGGAAGCAAGAATTACACACATAAGCCCAGGCACACATGTGCACCCACAGACATGCACACATACACGTACATTCTTCTCACTGACTTGGGAGGTCCGTCCCTGACAGAGGAAGGATAGAACTCAAGGGCTGTTGGAGCACAGTAAGTTTCTAACACCAGCTGCCATCAAGCACTGGTCCAGACAAGGCAGAAGGACCATGTGGCTGAATTTCAGGGTAATTAAGAATGTAAATGGAAGCCCTCAGTGCCACTGGGCACTTAGCAGCATGTGCAAAATTCTCCCAGCAGGTACCCAGGTGGGCATGAGGCCAACAGCCTTCCCACCCCCTGCCACTTTTGGCAAGTGAGGCTGAGCTGCTCTGGGGAACGTAAATGCAAGAGCAGTGGTGGCAAGGCAGATTCTCATTAGAGAGCCAACACGTTTTGCTCTCCATGCGGTCGTATTTGTGGCATGCTGTTCTCCCCTTAATCTGTCAGCTCTCCATCACAGTCTGTTGGGGTAGTTCCCTCTATTCCTGGCCAGATTATCTGCACAAATAGTTGAGAGGGAGATTTGGTTGGCAGCAGGGGCCTTCTGATTTCTCATTATCTGACCTAAGCCTGCTGCCGTGGTGGGCAGCTGGTTATTTCAGGTAGGGCGTTATTCTGGGTCTCCTTTACCTTTCATCACTTCTGTCCCTCAATTTCTGATGGAGCTCCATGGTCACAGAACCCTTCCCTAGCTTCAGAGAGCAGCAGAACTTGGGAGTCAAGAATTTTATCTCCTCTAAATGTCCCTTGCTTCTCATCTTAACTCAGAAACACCGTCAATAAGAATTAATAAATAATGTCACTGATGGTAGGATTTTAGGTTTTGTGGTCACTGGACAAGAGCACAAATTTTAGAAGGCAGTCTTCCCAGAGATTCTTGGTTATTTGTAGGATTCGCTCTGATATTTTTTGTCCCTTTTTCCACATCCTTAGCATTATCTTGGTCCTCGAGTTTCTGTGGGATAGTTTTTTTTGATAGAAACTGTGCCTAAGGATCCAGAGCTCGTCAAAATAAGAGTTAAATATTACAAGGCCAGCTTTTCGATACATTTCTCTCCAGAAATGCAGACTTGCACATTCATCTGCGTATAGGGCTCACCCTCCTAAATTTCCATAGTTACTCATAAGCAACACTGAACTACCTTGTCTCCCAAGGCCCCTACTCCTTGAGAACTCCCTACATAAAGCTACCGGAATCACCAACCACCAGGCGGTCCAAGTCAGAAATCCAGACTTCATCATTCATCTGGACTTTGACCTTGACTTCCTAAAATTAATTAACTATTAAGACCCATCTGTTCTATCGCCTTCCCCACATTTCCACCAACAGTCATTACATCACTCCAAACAACCATCAGGCCTGACTTGACTGTCTTTTGTCATCCTGCTCTTATCTTCTAGCATTGCACAATCTTCAGGAAAAATAGAACGATAATGTGGTGGTTGCTTTATTAAAAGCAAGAGCAGAGTACAAAAGGAACATAGAGGAGGGAAACATTCCTTCTAGCTTTGATGGGCATAGGCTTTTGAGAAATACTTTGAGATAGAGATAAAATATTTTTGAAGATAAATACTGGCTAGAAAAGGACACTCGGTGGAAGAAATTGCATCAGTAAAAGTATGGGTGTTTTCCAAAATCAGAGAAGTCTAGACTGAATAGTCTTATAGGCTGTGTGTTAGTTTTCTAGGACTACCATAACAAAGCACCACAGGGACTGGGTGGCTTAAACAATAGAAGTTTATTTTCCTACAATTCTGGTAGCAGCTACAAGTCCAAGATCAATGTGTATAGGGTTGGTTTCTTATGAGGCCTTTCTCTTTGGCTTGTAGACGGCTGTCTTGTCTCTATTTCTTCACATGGTCTTTCTCTGTAAGTATATGTGACACACACATTATTTCCTTTTTTTTTTTTTGTAAGCAGTGAAGCCAATTTGTTTTTCCATCTTGGGAAATATGGCCCATTTGTTTACTTTTTAGGGTGTACAACTTGATTTGATATACATATACATTGCAAAATGATTACCACAATCAAGTTAATTAACACATCCATCACCTCACATGATTACCTTTGTGTGTGTGGTAAGAACACTTAAGGTCAACCCTCAGCAGTTTTGAGTATATAATAGAGTATTATGAACTACAGTCACCATGTTGGAAATTTGTACTCCTTGACTAACATCCCCCCAGCCCTAGCCCCTGGAAACCACTATTCTACTCTCTATGGATATGACTTTTTTAAGATTCAACATTTACATCTTACTTACGTGAGATGTTGCAATATTTGTTTATCTGTGTCTGGCTTATTTTACTTAGCATGATATCCTCCAGGTTTATCCATGTTGTTTAAATGACATTATTCCTTCCTATTATGGCTGAATAATATTCCACCATGTGTATACAGCACATTTTCTTTGTTGATGAATCCACTGACAAGTTGTTTCTGTATCTTGGCTATTGTGAATAATGCTGCAGTGACTGTAGGAACGTTGATACCTTTTTGAAATACTGATTTCATTTTCTTTGGATATATACCCAGAAGTGAGATTGATGAAAAATTGTAGTTCTGCTTTTTATTTTTTGAGAAATCTCCATACTGTTTTCCATGGTGGTTATAACAACTTACATCGCTACCAACAATGTACAAGTATTCGCTTTCCTCCACATCCTTGCCAACCTTTGTTATCTCTTGTCTTTTTGCTAATAGCTATCCTAATAGATGTGAACTGATATCTCACTTTGGTTTTGATTTGCATTTCTCTGATAATTAATGATATTGAACACCTTTTCTTATAACTGTTGGCCATTTGTATGTCTTCTTTGGGAAAATGTCTATTCAAGTCTTTTGCCAAACTTTTAATCAGCTTATTTTATTTTAGTTTGTTATCGAGTTGTATGAATTCATTATATATTTTGGATATTAACTGCTTATCAGATATATGGTTTGAAAACATTTTATCCCATTTCATAGATTGCCTCTTTTCATTCTGTTGAATGTTTGCTGTAAAAGAATTTTTTTTAGTATAAT
The DNA here is from genome assembly GCA_006410675.1 of Oreotragus oreotragus. NCBI lineage: Eukaryota > Metazoa > Chordata > Mammalia > Artiodactyla > Bovidae > Oreotragus > Oreotragus oreotragus. Next base: position 207,281 of record SJYX01004661.1, read on the forward strand.
GTGCTAACTGCTAATTCACTTCAGTCGTGTCTGACTCTGTGCGACCCCATAGACGGCAGCCCACCAGGCTTCCCCACCCCTGGGATTCTCCAGGCAAGAACACTGGAGTGGGTTGCCATTTCCTTCTCCAATGCATGAAAGTGAAAAGTGAAAGTGAAGTCGCTCAGTCGTGTCCAACTCTTAGCGACCCTATGGACTGCAGCCCACCAGGCTCCTCCATCCATGGGATTTTCCAGGCAAGAGTACTGGAGTGGGGTGCCATTGCCTTCTCCGTTTAGTATAATGTTGGAAGGACTGATGCTAAAGCTGAAACTCCAGTACTTTGGCCACCTCATGCGAAGAGTTGACTCATTGGAAAAGACT